>CAUYRT010081672.1:0-30585 GCA_963574885.1 Lepilemur ruficaudatus | reverse complement strand
TGTTACAAGCATATACTCATAATTTTATTCCTCTTTCAAAACTTGTATTCCCTTTGGAATTGTTACTTAGACAAAGCCTTGGTATCTTTTGTTAGAGATTGGTATTCTTTCATGGACACATGTAAGACTCTTTCTCTTCTCTATGAGGAAATGTGAATGCAATATTTTCTGTAGTGTCAATATTATATAAAGGTATATGTATTTTATAAATGCCCTGGAGTATTTTGCTCACAGATTTATATGTATATAATATAAATAATTGTGTTATTAGATTTATGTTTATACTTATCTAAGAACAAAATTTATGTATATATAAATCTATAAATGTATACATATATACGACATAAAAAAGATACATTGCAAGTCTAATTGGCTATGTCACCAACACACATCCGTTCTACTTGTTTACAGGGAATTTATTTGTGTCTGTCTTTACGTAATAGATAGTCTGTTTACTCACAAAATAAACAGGTTTTTAAAAAGTAAATGTCACAAAGTGTTGGAAATGTATCATGTACTCTACTCGCGTCTGCATGTGAGTTAGAAAATGTCTATATGCTTGACAAAAATTTGCAGGCAAGATGGGAAAAAAACCTTTCAGTCATATGACGAGTTGACTATATTTTTTCTCTTCTATATGACAACTAAACTAGGTTACAGGATTACATGAAGACATTCTTTCTCTGACAGTGAGGACTGATTTAGCATAGAATTCATTTTTATTGGCCTAATATCATTTTTCTTTATAACATTTCAATAACAACTTGGAAAACTTGTACTCCTAATGTAAGCAACTGAGAATGAATAAGGTAAATAGAAAAGTAGTTATAAAAACACATCTTATTTTTTTGTAATGAGAATATACTTTGATATATGTTAAAATATTTTCATAACTTCATCTTTACTGGAATAATTTTATGTCATATTATTAAGCAAGAAAATTTAGCACCAAATTTAAACAATTATTTTAGATGCATGTGAACTTCGCGTTGAGAAATGAATTAACTTACATGAGTGAATTTAGGTTTTAAATTGATTTCCACTAATGACTATAAGGATCTATTATACATAAGTGATAGATGATATTAGATGTATGGATAGGTAGATGACAGAAATCTACCTATCCATTTACATGCATGCATATATACATACATGCATATATATACACATACACACTTACAGAACAAATGTAAATTAAAATAATTATTAGCTTCTCAGGACATGGCAAATCATAAATAAAATAGCCCAAAATTTAATACTGAGAATTTGTTCAGTAGTAGCAGAAATGAAGTATACAATTGAAAAATGACTATCAGTTAATCATTCAAAGTTCAAATATTACTATTTCAAAAGTATGTTAAAATTTGACTATTTTAATTATTTTAATGACTGTTCCTTAAGCACTTGACAGGTATCATGTACATCTTTAGTTTCAAAACCTCACTTAATGCCAGATGCCAGAAGTCAGAAGAAAAAGAGAAGTGTGTAAATTTTTGAGCTAGAAGTCTGGCAAAAGACAACATGTAAATGCTGCACAGGGAAAATAAATAATGTGAAATTGTCTGCCCATCTTTCTCACACATCTCTTCCTTCATCAGCACCTCTCCCCTAAATCATAAAAGCCTGGTCCTCTCTTAAATTCAGAGCAGCAATCAGGGGATACCTAATTACGAAATCCCACTGAGACCATCAACAATCCAGATGCATTCCCTGCCCCCTTCTTTTTAAGTTACCGTAAAGTAACTCTCAACTGCGAAAGTTGCAGATACTGCATGAAATCACTTTTTGTCAGATCCAAACAACCTAGAGCTGAAGGGAGAGGGCTCATGTTTACATGTCTGAGTTAAAGACTGTCTCAAGGACTTTCTAAAATAACCCCACAAAAAGCTTTTTTTTTTTCTTTTTAAGACTGCGGCAATTCCTTTTAGAACTTCAGCTGGAAAGTCCCTTCAGTTAGAGATCCCTGACATAGAAGAAATTTCTGTAGTTCTGGGTAAATAAATGTCAAGAGGTGTATATCAAAGGTGTTGTGCCTAGAATGCTACTAAAGAACCATTTGGCAGAGAGGTCTTCAACTTCTTATGGTATGAAAAGTGTTACCCAGTATCAGATAAGATCCTCTTGAAAGAATACCTGCTCAGTAATATCATCTCCACTAATGATCTGACACCTTTCTGGCTTTGAGTCTGTAAAATCAATAACTCTGTTTCCAAGTAGCTTATGTGAACTTCTGCCAGTAAAAGCTTCCCTTTATCATCCTTTTTTCAGATGTGTATGTGGCTGGCCACAGCTGTGCATCTAGGCTTTATAATCCTCATTTCTAATTCCCAACTAAATTCAACATATTTGGAGATATTTGTACTGTGTTTTTGTTGTTGTTGTTGTTGTTAACACAACTTAGGGATAAATGACTTGGGACTATCTCTGATTTCCCTGATTCTTCTACACCATGAATATGAATAGTTAAATAAAAGCTATCCATATGCTGTAGAGGCTAAGATGTCCGTATGTTGCAGAATAGAGAGTAACTTAGATTTCCCATTCCACAAGATAGTATCCTTTAGCATATAAAGTTTATCATCCAAATAGAAATCTGGCCTACCTTCAAAGCTAAATATAGTCCTCTAAAACAAAATCTGTTTCTTAAACGTGGATTACCACTGATAGAAGAAATCTTATGGAATGTTTGGTAAAAATGCAGACTTCTGAGGCTTACTTCAGGACTACAGAATTGGAATCTGAGACTGGGTAATAGACATACATTATTAATAAACAATCTTGGTGATTTATTTGAAGATTACTGATTTGAAGTAGAGTTTCCAAAAATGCAGAAACTCAAGTTTAAAATAATTAGATTATAAAGGATAATTATTTATTTTATTAATTTTGAATGATAACATCAATTCTAGGGAAGAATGAAGTTCTGCTTTATATGTGGACGTTTTCTAAATGTTTTACATGTGTTGAAGCAATGAAAATGTATTTTCAGACTTCTGATTGTGAGGAGTGTAATTAACTCACGGTCTCAGCTGCTGCATTCTGTAATTCATCATAGCACATATGAAAAAGCTACACTTCCATAGGCTTCTCTCAGACAATGACTAAATGTGGCAAAAATACTAAATAGGCCTGGAGAGACACAGGACACCACGAATGAGTGAATTTGGCTTTAGGACTCCCCATTTACTTTGCCAAAACAATCACAGGACTGCACCATAGTCTTCTTCATAGTCTAAGTGCACCATAGTCTAAGACTATTCCTACCTGTCCTTTCCTCCTTCCCTCTCTCCTTTTCAAGCCTTAAACCTGAATTGCAGTCTGACAACATTCCTAGGATTCTCTGGCTATCTCTCCATTTATCCTTGGATATGTAATATTATTTTGGCCTGATTTTCTTGGAGGACTCAGTTAATTTAATCTTAAAATAAACCAATAAAAGAGTGCTATAATTATCTCTATTTTATAGAATAGGCAAATGTTATTTAAAAAAAAAAAACTTGATCAATGTCAAAGATTTAGTAAATGATAGAGAAGATAGTCAAACTTAAACTGTCTGGCTTTGGAATTTATGCCCTTAATGAATACACTACATAACAATTATTATTTGTCAATTAAAAAGAAATATCCTGGATGGAGCTGGAGCCCATTCTTCTAAGTGAAGTATCACAAGAATGGAAAAACAAATGCCACATCTACTCACCATTAGGTTGATATTAATTGATCAACACTAATGTGCACATATGGAAAGTAACATTCATAGGGTGTCAGGCAGGTCGTGGGGAGATGGGGATGGATAAATCCACACATAACAAACATGGTGCATGCTGCCTGGCAGATGGGCACGCTCACTGGGTGATGCAAAGGCAATTTATGTAACCAAAGCATTTGTTCCCGCATAATACTCTGAACTAAAAACAAGAATAAAAATAAATGAATACATACATAAATAAATGAATAAAAGAAAAAATGTTCTATACTATTTTGTTTTGGTGATTATAAAAAATGAACCAACCATGCAATATGACTTAAATTACTATAATTTCTGGTAGCGACATAATACTTCCTTTTAAAATAATTTATTTAAGTAAATTGATAAATTTAAATAAAAATAGAATGTGGATAATTTAGAGGATAATAATTTAGCTGGATAGGAGAATGGAGCCTTATTGAAGAGAAGAGGAAGGACATCAATGAACACCAAATGAATCTGCCTGCACCTTGATCTTGGATTTCCCAGACTCCAGACTGTGAAAAATAAATTTGTTCTTTTAAAAGTAGCTATAGAAAACTAATGTACCCTCCAAAGCTTTACCAGTTTCTCTGTCACTAATGTTTGAGAATTTTCCTATAATATTTCTGTGCATTTTCTCTTACCTGTCAAGTTTGATAATATATGATCACTTTTATACCAACATTTTTGACCATATATGCTCAAATATGTATGTATCATGAGGGAAGAGGGTAAAAAGAATAGTAGTGATTGGCTACATTGTCCAAATCTATCCACTACTCTCTAGAGCTGGGCTTTTATTACACCATCATATAATTCAGCTGATCATGGGCACACTAGGATGGAACTGCTATTTTTCTGTATTTCACTACAATCTCAATGATCTTCCATTGGCATAATAGAGGAGGAAAAAAGGCAGAAGAAAAGTATAAAGCAAAATCATAGGAAACCCCTTCTCTATGTAGATATAAAGAAGGAAGAACAAGTAAGAAAAGAACAGCCCACATTTGAGACATGGTTGAGAAGGACAACACCTGACAAATAGGCTAGAAGAGATCATTTGACCTAGGCCCTTTTCTTCTTAATCCAAGAACATCATTTTTTTTTCCATTAACACATGGATAATTTAAGAAACATAAAATGATATTTTTAGAATTATCCTTGTAGAAGAATAAAGAGTGCTATCCTACTTTACCAATGTCGTTAGAGTCAAGTTAATGACAAATATATTAATATAGAGCATGCATCCAAGATGAATGAATTGGCATTTATGCATTACTAATTATTTTTATTTTTGTTACCATTTATTTATATACACTTTTGATAAACCTTTGCTTATTTATGACTGCAAAGAGCTCCGTGTTATTTTTTAATAGACTACTTGAACAAACTGGGGACACCATTATTAATGTGATAAAATCTGTGGCAGAATGTTTGTGTCACATTTTGTCATCTATAGTGATGTAATCTAATGTGAAATTGATGGAGAGCCTCATGAACTTGTCAGCTAGATGCAGTTGCAATTTAATTCCTTCAGTCTTTTATCAGTTATAATCCATTTACAACAAGAAAGTTGAAATTTAAACAAGCTGACCTTTGAAAATAGTCCATGTTTGACTTCAATATTTTTTCACTACTACAATAGAATTTTATTATAAAAACAAAAATTACAAAGATACAATGCACTTTAAAATATATCGTGGAGCAGGCTTACTGTAACAATAGTAGAAATATATTTCAAGTAATATTCTCTTTCCATTAATCATGCTTCATAATCAAAGTTGGTACTGACATATATTACTCAAAACAATGAACTGCAATATGACGAGAAACTGATATCCACTTGCAAAAGTGGTATACATATAACCTAATCTGAAGATAGAAATTGTGGGTTTATTTTTAAAGGCTAGGCACTTTGACACTTCTGTCTTTTGAATTCAATAGGTATATGAGGCTGTTATGAGAACAGGATAACACATCTGATTTTGTGAAAAAGTGATAGTTTGATTACAATAGAGTTATTGCAATATACACAAAGAACTAAACAGTCAACAAAACTTTAGAGGTCTGTTTTTCAAAGTGAGTGCTGCATCCCGTTAAGGAGACATAAAACTAATTTACAATGATGATATTAACATTAAAAAAATAAAATATAATAGAAATATTAAAATATATCATGTACCATGAGATCTTTCTAAATGAAACTTTTATTATATGTGTCTGTGTGTATGCTTGCTGTTTCACCATGTAAATGCATTGTCTATTGGAGGTTGCAGTAAAAAAAAAAAAAAAAAAAAAGTTTGAAGCCACAAATCAGAGGGCTCAGAATGATGTTATTTAGATCTAATTATTCATATGTAGGGCTTTGCTATAAGTTTATTTGAAATCCTTATAATAATAATAATCAACATGTATTGAGCTTCTATTGTATTAAAAGGACACTGTTCTAAACACATACACATGCAATTTATTCTCATAAAATTCTATGTGATAGATGACATTACCGCCAACAAGGAAGAAAACTTAAACTAGTTGTCCAAATTCACATAACTAGGATTGTATTATCCTTAAATGTTTAAGAAAGAAGTAGGTATAGTATGGGTTTATATCACTCAACCTTTATTGACAATTATATCTGATGTATAAGAAATAAAATTGAAGAAATTATTCAGAATATATATTCAGACATCTATGAAAATATACTAGAAAAAATTTGCAAATGACAGAAACTCAATTTTAAGTAGACTGTATGAAAAGAAATTGTATTACTTTATGCAATCAAGAGGGCACATTTATTGTTAGGAACAATGGTCACCAAACTTGAATCTCTTGACCTTTCGTCTTTGCTTCTTTAGGCAGATCTTGATCATTTTCTCTTACAAATGCTATGTTTTACAGCTATATTCAACAGCTTGTGCCTTTGACCAGGGGAACATTGGGAAAAGTGGTGAGGCAAGGCTAATCTGCCCTCTGCTGTCACATTGTATCCCAGTGGATCACAGTTTTCAATAGTAGAGATTAACTCTGCCAAGCAAGGGACACAAAATTAGAGATGTTTAGTTTGATCCTGGGGCAATCATCTTTCCTAATTTCTCTGCCTCTTTCTTTATATTTCATTTTTAGGCAGTTCACTAACTTTTGTATGGAGCAGTGAATCCGGTTTTTGGAATTGGGTAATTTATATTTATAGGATTGCTAGTCCTCAGTAGTCTTGGATTGCTGGAATCAGGAAGAATAGACCTTCCTTAACCAAAGTGTTTTTCACTGGAATATGCTGAAAAATAATATTATAAGAGTAGCCAGAACATTTCAGTACTGTGCTTTTAGACACACACACACACACACACACACACACACATGCACACACAGTTCCAAAATCTCAGAAATAGTTGGTATGTGCTTGGAATTCAAAGCACTTCAAGGTAATTACTTAGCCAACTGATTTGTAACCATATTGCAAAATGACAAAGCAAATTCTATGATACAAGCAGTCCTAAAACTCTTCCTACAAGTTGAGTATGTTTAAAGAAGTACCAGATCTCATCTTTTTATGCTCCAAGCATATTTTCCATGAAAAATTCAAGGTATACACAAGAAAAACCTTCCACAAGCAATAGCCTGGATAAACGTCTTAAAATTTACATGAAGAGGGTATAAAAATAAGTGAGATTCGTAGACTTTTCCCAGAGGGTGCAGTATTAAATGCCAGATTAATTAATGGACTGTTTTGGTCAGATTGGGCTGCCATAACAAAATACCATGAACTGGGTGGCTTAAACAACAGGAGCTATTTCTTTACAGTTCTGGAGGCTAGAAGTCCAATATCTAGATACCAGCTTGGTCAAGTTTTGGTGAGGGCTGTCTTCCTTGGTTTGTAGTTGGCTGTCTTCTTGCTATTTCTACTAAGGACAAGGGAAGAGAGAGAACAAGCTATTTTGTGTCTCTTCTTATTAGGACACTAATCCCGTCATGTAGACTTCAACCTTATGACCTCATCTAAACCTAATTATCAAAGGCCTCATCCTCAAAGACCTTCACACTGGGGGCAGTTAGACTTCAACATGAACTTCTTTGGGAAGTCATGATTTAGCCCATAGCAGAAACAATGTCTAAGCACTGGTTTAGGGGGACATCTGGTTAGCTGATGCTGATTAATATAAACAGAATCTTACACACTTCTTTTTAGATATGCCCCATTACAGCAGCTCTCACAATGTCTGGCATACAGAAGGCACTTAAAAATATTGAATTTGTGATGAACGAACTCTTCAAACCCACCATTTTGAAGGCGATATGGTATAGTGGCTATGAATTCACATTTTAAAGGGGACTGCCAAGAATTGAACTTGACTTTGACACTTATTTGCTATATAATCATTGCAAACTACTGAGCTCTCTGCTTCAACTTTCTCAACTATAAAAATGAGGATAACAATAATCCCTACAAAAAGGAATTGTTGTAAGAATGAATAATGTTAGTTTAAAGTGATTAAAACAGTGCCCAGTATATTGTAAGTGCTATATAAGCTTTAGTTTATTAATATTTGTTTTTGAAATTCAGTTTATTACATTCATAACCTTTAAAGTCATTCCCCTCTCTTCAATATTCACGGCAGTTCATGATGCAGTCATCCACTCAGTGGCTCAAACCAGAAATCTGACCAATTTCTCTCTCCCTCTCTTTCATCTTTTTTTTTTTTTTTAATGCAGGCATTTGTTTAATCTTTGAGGTAAAGCTAAGAATCTCTCCTGTTTCCTTCCATTAAATTATCTCTTGAGAAACTTTCACATCCTTCGATTTAGCCTCTTATCTATAGGCATTTTAACAAGAACAAAGTATATTACTGTATTTGAATTCTTCTTGGTAACTTTTATTTTATTTGTCACTCACATGATAATAAAATAATATAACGGATGCTTCATAAATATTTGTTGAAATAATTGAACCAGAGACTACACTGTGAAAGAAAAATGACTGTGGCATATAAGGTCGCTTTATATGACAATATAACATTTTTATATGTGGGATGAGGAGGTGGAGAACTTTTCCTAAAAGTAGATGAGTCCTGATAGAAATTTTTATGTGTTTTAGGGACGTCTGTTGTGGTTGATGATCTATTTAGTTTTATGTTTGTAACGGCCATAATGCTCTCCTAAAAACACTTATCGAAGACTGAAATTTTTCAATAAAGAGATCCACAAGCAACTCTTTGTCACTTTGATTTCTAGTAAGTGGCAAAGTGACACTTTCTTTGCTTTGGTTAGTTGTTTCTCTGGGCAACTCCTCAGGAGGTTAATGAGTTCTGAAATGCTCAATTGGTCAGAGAAACAAAAAGAAATAGGAAGAGGGAAAAAATCTGCAACCCATACAAGAAGATTAATATTTGAATGAATTAAACTATATTTAATAACTATGAAAATTGTATTAACTAAAATAATTTTTATAAAGTATTTGTAAGATATGAGAAGTACACACACACACAAACACAATTTTTTTTTTTTCCTGTGACTTAGTGGAAACTGTATGGCATCTATCTCTTACAAGCTGGGTGATAAGAGCAAAATTAAGAGTTTTGGACCATAGCTTCCTCATTGGTAAGCTGGATTTATAGAACTACTTGACTATGAAGATTAAATGAAGCAATACCTAAAGCCCCTTGTATTTTATACATATGTTGTTTTTATAACTATTTACCTTTTAGTTAAGTGAGTGATGATTTTCTAAGCAGCAAAATTCTTAATTTTGCAAAATTAGTCAAACTATTATAAAGAACTCATCAATTTAACTCCGTAAATGTATTTTTGTTTTAAATATATTAAATTTATTATATAAAATATATTTATATATACTCAATGTATATATGCATTTCATGTATATATACACATGAAATATTTTATACTACTCTTTTGTAAAAAGTTGCAGAAGATAATAAATACCAGCTGTTTGTTGTCAACTCTGACATGCCTTTATTTTCTGACCTCTAAGTTAGATATCAAGCTCACAATCATTTGCTGTTATTGTTGTTGTTGTTTTATACAATGATATAGCTAGTAATCCCAGATGAAAGGAATTGGTTCTGGCCACAAATAACTTCATCTGGTTACAACATTAAACAATTACTACTGGTCTTAAATGCCAGAATTGTTTATGTCGAAAGACATTTAAATTAGTTTCCTTTGTTTGTTCCATCTTCATGTTCCTTTCCAAGTTGGAAGTAATTCTGTTGAGAAAGCTCAAGGTGTAATGCAAATGTTTATTAAATGTGTATTCAAACCCTGAAGTCATAGGACAGGTGAACTACTGCAGTTCTCACATATTGCAGTTTGGCTAGTAGGTGCCTTTGTACTGGAAACTATTTTTCCCAGGGAATGACTATAATGAAGAAGTCAATGACCTGTAAATTACAACTAAAATGTTCAAGCTGGTTTTGTAGACAAATGCTTTTGATTATAGGACACAATATCTAGAGTTTAATTTCTGTTTAGGCAATGACCTTACATTTTGTTGTTCTTGTTCTTATTGCTGTTGTACTGTTGTTAAGAGTTTTACATGAACTTTAAAAAAGGTGGACATAAAGAATAGAAAGATTGAGCTTTTTTATTTCTAACTTCCCCAATCACAGAAATCAACCAAGAAAAAAGGAATAGGGACAAGGATAGACGGAAGAAGAAAAAAAAACTTCCATTTATGTTCTTTTAATGCTAATTAATTTTATTAGTTAGATTATGATCAATGACCACAATGGGATAGCTGTAGATAGATATAAACCCAAATCAATTTCTTAAGCCTATTTGTGGATTATATTTTTCTATTTTCCACATTAAACTATTGTGATTGATTTCTCTTACCTTTTACATTAGATTATTTTGTTGCCATCGGATAGCTACAGTTTGGGGAGACATAACTTACCAAAACATGAGCAGAATTCCTCTAAGGACTCAAAGAGATTCATAAAACTAGTGCCCACTTGTCTAATAATCAAAATATATAATTTGTTTGTGGACTCTTCCTTTTCAAAAATAATCAGAAAATGACGACCAAAAAAGTGATTTCTCAACATTTAAGAAGCATAAGTCACTACTGAAATAATTATTTTCCTTTTCTTTTTTCAGATATTTTAGAGTCTTATAGACAAACAGCATAAACACATTAAGGTAAGCAATCTTATATTGAGTGTCTAAGCTTCATTAAGCTAATGTTATAAAGTAATATGTCCAGCCATGAAAGGTATCCTAATTGATGTCATTTGAAAAGTAGAACATTCACAGCATTTATAATATTTTTCTCATGTAGTCTGTCCTCACCTTTGGCATGAATAATTCAAAATAACAGATATTTCAAAGGTGACTTATAAATGAGATTGGAAAATCTTAAGAATTACTTCTGTACCCAATTTTTATTTCCTGATAACTTTCCAGTTTAATTCTAATAAGAAAATTAGAAACAGGTTTTAAATATAGTCTTATAGACATCCTGGGATATGAGGATGTATCTATGAGTAGGACAAAATTGGAACAAAGGGAACTTTTTGTTTTTAATAGCTCTTTTGCATTGTCCCAACTTTCTTTTCTCCCTAATCCCTCTCCATATAACACCTTTTGTCAAAACACAACTGAGTGCTATCAGATCATGTAGGTCATCTCTCTGTATTAGTCAATAAGATCACCTTGTCCTACACAAATGCCTTTCCATAGTCAAAATTCTCTGGAAGCCTAAAATCTGCTACCTGATGTAATCTGCTATTTTCCCCTAAGGCGTTTATAGGTCTTATTGCATTAACACGTATTTTAGCATTACCCATTTTAGATGAAACTTTATCACAAAAAATAATACTAATTATAGGAATTTCTGTTTTTATAGTAAGCATATAAAGGAGAGATTTAGAACAGATTAAGAGGATGCTCCTAATTCCATTCACTTATTTTAGGAAATATTAATACTTTGGTATAGGGTGGCAAGGAAAAATCCCATCTGTGAAACTGACAAGTAGCACAGATTATCTAGAAATTTTAGATAGTAGAGTAAAAATTTAGATATTTAGGAATTCAAGTGACCTTTTCATGACTTGAATGGCTAAGGAAGTAAAAATTTATGTATAGCTCTAAAATTCAGTCATTAAATATATTGCTTTTTAAAATACTCAGCCAAAGACTAAGTTTTCATGTATTTTTTTACCTATAAGATTGCAAAGTGGAAAAGTGAAATTGGATCAATTTCAACATTAAGTTTACACGGTATACAATAGAATCAGGTTTATTCTGACTACTTAAAAATGCTAATAATGCTAAAATGTCTGTCTTTGGAACTATCTTTTTTCAAACCAATATTGACACACAGTGAGGGATGCAAGAAAGGACAATACAAATTATTGAACAGTTGGAAGATTTAAGTCTTGGAGGAATGTCTATTGTACTCTTGACAAGGATATAATTCACAAGTACAAATTCATAAAAGGGAAACAAACAACTAAGAGGAGAATAAATCACCTAAGATTTAATTCACAAGAATATATTAAGAATTCATTTATATATAAACATAGTAATGAATAAAGAAGTATTATAATATGTAAACTAATGACAGATGCTGTCACATTTTAAAAATTACAAGTGGTTTTCCTTAAATATTCTAGAGTATCTTCAACAATAGATTTACTATTAAAGAATGTAAGATATTTCTGGTTCAGAATACATTTCATTACCTGATATTTTTCCCATGAACTTAATCTGTTAATCAAACCAACAGCTGGTATATATCACTTGGATATTAGGAAACATAATTGTTTATCTGTTAGAGTTTATATTATCAATTCAAAAAGTTTTGGCCTTCAAATCAATTGAGGGTTCAAATCAGAACATATGAAAATGCTCTTTTATATTATTTATTTATGAGACAATATTATATAACCTAGAATCATTTATAGTCATATTGTAATGTGTTTAGATGTAAATAATTGTATATTGAGACAACTTTGGAAGCTTCATAATGTTTCCTTATCATTCCTTATGGCTTTTCTAATGTAACAAATTTGTTTATTATTTCAGTAAAATTAAGGGTAGGCACATTACATGCAATGACATTTGCATCAAAAAATAGCTGACTTAAACCTAAGGCATGAAACCTTAAGAATCCTAGAGAAAATGTAGGGAACACTCTTTCAGACATCGGCCTAGGCAAAGAATTTATGAAGAAGACCCCCAGAGCAATCACAGCAGCTACAAAAATAAATAAACGAGGCATAATCAAATTAAAAAGCTTCTGAACAGCCAAGGAAACTATCATTAGAGCAAACAGACAATCTACAGAATGGGAGAAAATATTTGCCCTCTACACATCTGATAAAGGGCTGATAATAAGAATCTATCTAGAACTTAAAAAATCAACCAGAAAAAATCAAACAACCTCATCAATAAATGGGCAAAGGATATGAACAGAAACTTGTCAAAAGAAAACAGAATAATGGCCAGGAAACATATAAAAAACATGCTCAACATCTCTAATCATTAGGGAAATGCAAATCAAAACCATAATGAGATGTCACCTAACTCCAGTAAGATTGGCCTTTATCAAAAAATCCCAAAGCAACAAATGCTGGCAAGGATGTGGAGAGATAGGAACACTCTTACACTGCTGGTGGGACTGCAAATTAGTGCAATCTCTGTGGAAAAAAATTTAGAGATACGTCAAAGAGCTACAAGTAGAACTAACATTTGCTCCAGCAATAGCACTATTAGGCATCTACCCAAAGGAAAAAGTCATTCTACAATAAGGCATCTGCACTTGAATGTTTACGGCAGCATAATTCATGATAGCAAGGTTGTGGAAACAACCCAAGTGCCTGTTAATCTACGAATGGATTAATAAAATATGGCATATGTATACAACGGAATACTACTCAATTTATAAAAATCAATGGTGATGTAGCACCTCTTATATTTTCCTTGATAGAGCTTCAACCTATCCTCCGAAGTGAGGTATCACAAGAATGGAAGAATAGGTGCCACACGTACTTGCCATCAAACTGGCACTGATCATCATTAAGGTGCTCACAGAGTAGTAATATTCTATGGGGGTAGGACGGTTGGAGGTGGGTAAACTCACAACTAATGGACGTGGTTAGCATTGTAGGAGGGAAAAAGGGACGTCTCAAATCATGGTTGGGATGTGGCAAAGTCATAACATGTAACCAAAATGTTTGTACTTCCATAATTTCCTGAAATTAAAAAAAAAATAGCTGAAATATCATTGTGAAGATTCTGTATAAATATACAAAAATCACATAATTTTTAAGGAAAACTTCAGAAAAGAATTATGTAGGTTAAAGACAGATTTTAATTATTGGGGGTAAGGTTTTCTTGCATAATCAATATGAGTAAACTTTTATTTTTCCCAAATATAAATGGAAAAAAGGTAAATTGTCATGCTACATTCCACAAAGAAACCTAAATTTTATATCTGATACCTAACAGAGTTTTAAAATGCAATTATCATCCAATTAGGCTGTATACAACTGAAAATGAATTTGTGACTTCCACCAGCAATTTTTAGGCTATTAAACATAGAATTGCCACATATTAGCTGATTTAGGGGTGAATCATTGTTTTATCATTTTAAATGGGAATTGATACAAAAACATAAGGATGCATAAAAATTAATAAAGACAATATGACCAGAAATAAGTAATTATGTTTAGTATTTTATGTATAATGTGTGTGTATACACACACACTCTCTCTCTCTCACTCTTGAATACCCCAACCTTAAGTAGTATTTATCTTTTATTCAGCTTTGTAGAGAAATGTAATTTAATAGTTATTTCCTGACTTCTATAAACTTATACATATCCAGAATCAAAGAAATAAGGGAAAAGAGGTTGAACAACTGAAAGTAGAGTTATGGGGTCATTTTTAGAAACTCCCTATCAATGTGCTTCTGTATTTATATGTACGTAATCTTGAAGTCAGCTAATGTGTGACCTCAAATTCTATTCTTCAAGATTTTAATGTGAATATTCTATATTTTTTTCTATTTTCCACATAGATTTTTAGATCAGCTTTGCAACTTTTACTATATTTCTGTTGGAATTTGAATGAGAGAATGCTAAATTTATAAACCAATATACCAATATCATCTTAAAAATATTGGCCGTCCTAAACAATGGGTATGGTATATCATTCCATTTGCTTAAATCTTATTTAATATCTCTTGATAACACTTTGCATATTTCTATATAGGAATTTTTCCAACTTAAAAAAAAATTATTCTTAATATTTATGTTTTAATGTTATTGTAATATGTCATTTTAAATTTAATTTCCTATTGTTTATTAATAATATATAGAAATAAAATTAGTTTCTGTATTATCTGTGTACTATGCTAAATTCATTTATTATGTCTCTTTTGTGTAGATTCCTTAGAAATTTTTGTGTATATGTCTATATCTGAAGAAAATAGCATTTTATATCTTCTGTTCCTATCTATGTATCTTTTACTTATCTTTCTTGTCTTATTGTGCTGGTTAGCATCATTGAATAGCAATGGTGAGAACAGATATCACTCCCTTATTCACAATCTTAATGGAAAATATTCAATAAATTATTAGCATGTATGATATTGGTTTTGAGATTTTTGACAATGTGTTTTGTAATGTTGAGAATATTTCCTTTAACTCTTTGTGTTCTGGAAGATTTTCTTATGAACCGATACTGATTTTTGTTAAATACATTTCTGCATCCATTGAGTTGAGTAGACGCATGCATATAAACGTGTGTGTATACATGAATGTATTTATTTCTATATGTCCTTCTTGGTTTTGCCATTAGAGTTACGCTGGCACAATAAAAATCTTCAGAAAGTTCCTTCTTCTTTTATTTTTGAAAAGAGTTTAAAATTAATATTATTCATCTTTAAATGTTTGAGAAAATTTGCCACTGAAGCCTAAAGGGCCTGGTGTGTTTTTAAGGGAGGGTTATAATCACAAATTCAATTTCCCATACTGTAAACCTTTTCTGGTTCTTACTGTACCAGTTTTGATAATCTGTGTCTTTAAATGAAATTGACCATTTAATTTAAGGTACAGAATTTTGAAAAAAAAATTTCATAATATGCCCTTATTACTTATTCTTTTGAGTAATATATAATTTGATCTTTTAAAAATTAATTTTGATAATATTTTAATTTTATTGGAGAATTTAGTCCATTTATATTTAGATGTTAATATGATTTTGTACAAATGCTTCTTCTTGCTAATTGTTTTCTATCAATTTCTTGATAGAAAAATCTTCAATTTGTTTTCTTTCAGACTTTTTATGTTTCCTGTCCCTTCTTTTTTGTTTTCTTGTTTTGTACTAATCCCATGTATTTCTATTCAATATTATCTTTCCTATTAGCTTTTAAGATATAACTCTTTGTAACTTTTTAGTGTTTCCTGTCAGAGTTACACTATGCATCTTTACCTTATCTCATTCACTTCACATGAGATATTAAAAACTTACAAGAATATTATGTAATGTGTCATATTTTTGACCTCTACATATGTATAAGTTCCAAAGCACATTTTTTGCTACTTTTTTTCCTAAAGCAACTATATTTTATAATTTTTATGAAACTGTGAAATTATTATCTATTTTTCGACATATATATCATCTCTAACATACTGTAATCATTTGTATATATTTGCGTTTTCATCAAGTATCCTATTACTTGGTTTGAATAACTTCCTTCAAAGTTTCTTATAGTGCATATTACATGTTTATTGATGACACAATTTCTAAATTTTTGTTTACCTAATAATTTCCTAATTTGCCTTCATTTTGAAAGGCTGTTATCCCTATTGTAGTGTTTTGGGTTGTTATTTTTTTCCTGCAACATTTTAAAGATATCATTCCTTGACTTAATACTTACATTATTTCTGAGGAAAAAAATCAAAGGTAATTATTTTCTTTGTTCCCTTTTATGTTTCTTTTTAAAAGATTTGTTATCATTAGTTTTCAGCAATTTGACTAAGATACGATCATGTGACATTTTCCTTAGATTTTTTTTTCCCTTCAGTATTCTTTTAACTTCTTATATCTGTTGAGTACTATTTTTCATAAAATTTGAACAATTTTCAATCATTATTTCTTTGTGTTTTTTTTTTTTTCTTCCCTGATATCTCTAGCTTTTTCTTCTTGTATTCCAGTTATATCTGTTTTCACTGACTGGATCATGACGTCACTAATTTTCATCAGCAATAGTCACTAAGGTCATTAAGATACTGATCTTTTTTTTCCAGTCTTTCTTTTCCCCTCTGTTCACTAAGGCTGTGTTTATCCCTTTCAGTCTCTTACAATTTTCATCGATTAATAAATAGATACTCTATGGTTAATTTCTATTGCATAACTCTTCTTTGATGGTATATAATCTGCTGTTAATACCATTTAGTTTGTCTTTAATTTCAAATATTGAATATTTTATGCCTTTTCATAAACTTTTATTTTTTAACCAATGTTCACTATCTCTTGACTATGAAGAGATAGTTTATTCATGTTTATTTCATGTTGATTTCCTTTAAACTTTCCAAACAAACCTTACCATTTACATTATCCAATTTAATGTTTTGTTTTTCCTATGTTGTCACCGTCTGAATTCTATTATAGAAGTCCTCCAGCTCCTAAATATGAATTTTTTGAGCTTACAGGCATTAATGTTCACTCTGTGCTATAAAGTTTTATAGGTTTGACAAGTTCACAGTGTTATATATCTACCATCACAGCATCATATGGAATAACTTCAAGACCACGCAAAATCTTAGAGGCTGGAGCTAGTCCATGAACTCCCCACAAGCCCCTGGCAATCACTGATCATTTTACTATCTCTATACTTTTGGCCCTTCCAGAGTAGGCTTGAAATGGAATTATAAAGTATACAGTTTTTCCAATATGGTTTATTTTATTTAGCAATACGTATAGTAATTCTTACAAGTTTTCAAATGATTTGATAGTGCATCTCTTTTTATTGGTAAAAAGGGATGAATGTAGCATAGTTTGTTTACCTTCTCATCTATTGAAAGACACTTTATTTCTTTCCAGTTTTTGTTCACTATAAATTAAGCTGCTATACATAGCCATGTCAGGTTTTTGTAGGTGGTTCAATATGAGAATCTTTACCAAATTAATCTTTCAAATTAATTTGATAAAGATCTAGGATCATGATTGCTGTGTCATATGGTAAGACTATCTAACTTTGTGAGAAATTGCCAAATTGTCTTCCAATGTGGCTTTACCATTTTGCATTCTCACTGGCCATAAATAAAAGTTCCTGTTGTTCCACATCCTCACCAGTGACTGAGTAATACCTGTACAGATTTTTAAATTCTGTTTGTTAAATTGAATTCAAATGTCTGTGAAAAATAACAATGGTTTCTTCCAGAGTGCAACTGGGGGGTCCAACGTAAAAGGGAGATTAATAAAATCTTAAAGATCAAAAATGAACCTTCAATATCATTTTTCATTAAAGCATATAGCCATCTCATTTAATTAATAAAAATCATATGTCTTTAAGATGGGCTTATTGTCACAACCCT
The DNA here is from genome assembly GCA_963574885.1 of Lepilemur ruficaudatus. Taxonomy (NCBI): domain Eukaryota; kingdom Metazoa; phylum Chordata; class Mammalia; order Primates; family Lepilemuridae; genus Lepilemur; species Lepilemur ruficaudatus. Next base: position 12,295 of record CAUYRT010081672.1, on the reverse strand, counting down.
TAACAATCTTTCCTGATCTATGCTCTACAATATCAAAGAAAATGTCATATCTGCCAAAGACCTTAGCAATCAAATATCATTTCAATTTTCACAATATTTATGATTCTCTTGTTTATTCAGTATTATTCATATGCATATCTATATATCAATTTGATTACCCAGTATATTATAATTTATTTTAATATTTGGCCATTAAATATCCATTTTATATATTTCTCAATTCATCAAACCATGTTTTGTTCATGGTAGATTTATTGAATAAGTATTTCAAATGTGTCTATGTACTCACTGAGTGAAGGTAATATAAAAATATATTCGTTTTTTGGTGACAGAAGTAGTCGAGTTAGCTCAAAGATATCATTTATTTTAAATAAAGTTTAATTTTATTTTAATTGCTATTCTTTAAGATATTTTAGTCAATATATTCACCTAAAATATAAAATTTTCTAAAACTTTTTACATTTTAAAAGTATAACTCAGCATTATATTTCGAGAAATTGTCTCATATAAGAATATCGATTCATAACATTATAGGGAAATTAAATAGTTAAAGGGAATTCAAAAGTAATAAACTTAGTATAAAATCAGCTCTTAGTAGTCCTTAAGAGGATTAGGTAATATGGAAATCACTGTGCATTACTTTCTTCTTTAAATCTGATTGACACCCAATTCAAACCACATCTGAATTCATGTGTGGTTCAATATAGTAATCTGTTCCACGTGTGTATGCGCACAAATACACATACATACACACACATATATATAAACCACTCACATATGATGAACTACTATTGAAAATAAGCAACAATTGATAGATTTGAACATTTTTACTATATAACTCAATATAGCCTTACCTACTTACATATTTCTATGCTAACTTTGAAATTTAATAGTAAAAATCAAAGCCCAAAATTATAGAGTAAAACAAATAGCAATTACACCAGAAATGACTTAACAGCTGTCAGCTCATACAAGGAATGGCAGTGCACCAATTCCCTTGGCATCCATGAAACTGTTACTACTGCTGTGATGCTTCTGTCTTTGCTGAGGTTAACAGCAAACATAAGACACTTTTTTGGTTCATTTACTCAGGCTGTTGATTAACACAGACTCAACGCCAGGACAGTGTTACAATCAGCTGAACTGCCATCTAGACATTAACATTATCAATAATGCCCTTCTGGTAGTATTTGTTTCAAAGTATATTTTAGAACACTATATATGCCTCAAGGTAATTAATTAAAAGAACCTGTGTGTATGTGTGTGTGTGTAAATACAGTTTTCATATCAGTAAAAGCAGTTCTATATTTAGTGTTAAGAGTCTCAAAGATTATATTCCCTGTCAACAATAAAGCTTATTGGTCTCATTATTCTATTCTATGAATGAGTTTGGAAATACTGAGTATATACTCCATTCATTTACATAATTTTGTCCGTTTTTTAACAGCCCATTCATATTATTTTGCTTGATAATTGCTTCAATATATCCCAGTGACAAACAAAGTAGACACTATTATAATGATTTTAAAGGTAGGAAATTGAAAATCGAGAGGTTAAATGATTTCCCAGTGTGATGTTTAGATCAGGCACAAAAATATCAGATCTGCGTGTCCATATTACCTCTTTTATTGTTGGTTTTCTCCATAGACTCAGGTAAACGTTACTTTCCAGGTTTGAAAATCCATGTAGCATGCCAAGAGAGAATATGAAAGCATTTCCTCTATTTCCGCACTGAGTATTCTGTTTTGGATAGGTAGCACTATGATTAAAATTTAAGAAATCATAATAATCTTTAGGTCATATTCTGGTTTCCCAAGGATATAAACAGCACTTCACATTTGAGTGCTATTAGTTTTTGCCTACAGTAGGTATCATATCCCTTCAGAGGTTCTTTCGATAGAATCAAAAAAATTTTGATAGTACTTTTTGATCTCTATAACTGGATTCTTTACTTTTTGGTTGTCCTTATTCTCTCAGACATCATTTCTATAATAATGCTTCTTTCCAAATGCTGTTGCCATCTTGTTTCATCAAAACCTGGCAGGAAAGATGGAATTATACCTCTAAAGTTGAAAATAAGATTCTGAGTAGTCAAATAGTGATCATTGGATGATAAAAGACGAATAGCCCATGAAGTAGAACTTCCACTTCTACATTAAAAAAATTCTTGCACATGAGCACATAAAGGCACATCCATAGTTTTTCATCAGTATTTGCCATAATAGCACAAAACAGAAAAAGCCTGAAATGTCATTCTTGAGAAAAGAAATAAATACTTGCCTATTCTTATTGATAGTTACAATCCTGAAATCACACTGTTGAATAAATGTTAATATAACATGTTTGATAATCTTACATATAGAATGAAATCATTTATGGAACTTAAAATGTCAAAAATACTATTTCTCTATGGCATTAGTTAGTATTAAGGTATAAGACCAAGGACACCAAATTCATGAGAGTGGTTGCCTTTGTGGAGAAAGAGAGGAAGAGGACAGTGAGGACTTCAACTTTCATCTGCCTTTATGTCTTCAATAAAAAATAAAAAAAAATAATAATGACAATTATGTTTTCCAATTTGGGTGCTTGGTACATGAGCATTTATTTTGTTTAATCATTATACTTTTCTTAAACAGTATATTTAGATCACCTTCCCATGAAATTTTCTTTTTACTTTCTTCCTACTCATCCATTATAATAAATTAGAGTTTCCTCTATTTTTTTAATGTAGGAATTTGGGGTTTTTGAAAAAATTATTTGCAAAATGAATGCGATTTTTTTCTCATAAGCTTCTAAATCACTGTGATCTTTATAAAAATCATGTTCCTTAATGTTGTCTTATTTAATCCTGCAGGAGCTGGCATTTTTAGATAATTGTTGGATTTCACAGGTAATGTTGAGAATTAAGCTCACTGCAAGACTTCTATTACTTCAATGATGCATAAGAAATCAATCCTTCCTATTGGTGAGTGTATTGGTTAAGGTTTTTTGGATTAAATCTGCTTTACATAAATCTTATTGACATAAACAACTAGAATTACCATTCAAATTACTTTGTGAAGGATTTTTTAAATATAGAAGTTTGAAAATACATTCAAATATTTCTAAGTACAAATATAATTTTCTGATAAAATAATAAAACCAAGTGAACTTGTAAACACAGTCATAATATACTGTTTGCCATGCCTATGCTATTAATTAGTTGACTTGTCAAACAACTTGTTTTTTGAAAAATGACTTGTAATATTAAAGAATTAAATGTGACAGAAGAAATTATTCAAGTATCTAGTAATATAATGATGGCATTCACCACATCCTATGTGTGTAAAGGCTGCATGAATCAAGTAAGCATTGTGAGTTGTGTCAAGCCAGTGGTGTGCTATGGGGCTTGATGTGACAGCAACATAACCAAGAAAGCTGTTTGATCTGTGAGATCACAGAGGCACTTTTGAGATCAGGCAGAGAGCACAAAAGAAATGGGAATTCCTATTAAGAAAGAAGAAATAGTCCCTGTCAGTGATTCAGCACAGAGAAAGAGTGGGTGGTGCTAAGTAAGCTGCAGAGGTCAACGTGGGACAGTAACTGCTCTTATTGCTTACCAGGTGCAAGTTGGGACAACATAAAAATAACATCGGTTCATCAGTAATGGGATCACATGAATTAAAGCAAAAAGATGTTCTCCCTGGTCTTTGGGATTATAGTGTTTGAAATAGTATAGTGATGGGATGTTTCAAGTTTTATATCAAAAATTTGGCCATCCCCATTGTATTATTTCCATGAAGTATATTACATAGTTAAAATTAGATTATTAGATTAATGCATCTCAATACATAATATTAGGAGTTTGAATTATCAACATGGAACAAACCTTTGAGTACATGGATGGTACTAGTGGCCAAAGTGAATCAAAGATTAAAGTCTATATATATACGTGCTTTTTACTTTATTGGCTCAGATGAATCTAGTAAAAAGAACATCTGCAATTGAAACAACTTATGCTTCAGATTCAGATATCAGCAAATGAAAGAATAAAAATGTGAATTTTAATCACTCTACTTAAATATTCCTCCATCTGGAAAAAATTCAATGCCATAAAAATAGGGCTATTTTATCTTTGCTGATAGGATTTTGCTATGATTCTACTTATACACACACAAAATAAGTAAAGAATTGAGTAAAGAATTGAAGCAATTATTTGATAATTCATTACACTAAAAGTTTTTGTTTAAATTTAATGAATGTCTGTATAGCTGGACTAATTCTCCACTTCACTTTTGATTATTGTTATGTCATAAAGAAACCTATTACTGTGGAATATAAATTGGCATCTTCATGTTTACTTTTAATACATAGTTTGAAGATTGTTCTCTATGCTTTTTTTGAAGCTCCAGTTTTAAAATGATGTTGACATATTTGTAATATTTCTAGGAAGTTATTGGGTCTTTGGGTATTTAGACATTCTGTTTCATTTCACATAATTTAAAAATCATAAAAAACCTAGAAGTAGGTGTTATAACTTTCTTTATGTTACATTAAAAAGGCCAAACAATACATTCAGCTTGAGAAGACAGTTTCAAAACTATCTAGAAGAAACTAGTTGGCATTAACATAACTGTTTCACTATCAAATTTTCTCATATACTATTTGTAGAGTAACTAATCAGTTCAAGAAATTGGCGTGATAACATTAAAAAATCTAGCCAGTAGCTCATTACACTAGTTGTAAAGAGAAATACATATTTTATAACAAAGTAGGATTCCAAAAGGTAATAAATGCATTAAATATGGATCTTATATCTCCCTGTTTTAACTATTTTTTCCTGAGCTTAATCAAACACTCTATTCTTATTCTTATTTATTTTTGTTTTACAAAGAGCCTTTTTTAATTTTTAAACACAGTAGCTTTTTAGTTAAATATCCAAAGGCTTGTAGCATGTTTACTGAATGTAAATCTGCCTAACAACAATATATGTAGTCATAGCTAACCAGGAGATGGTTCTGAACAATTTATTTTGCACTTGTAGTGCATTCAGCAATTTCAACATTGGCTCTAAGAAAAATTATACTGATATACAAAATAAATTCAGAACAATTATTTCTGTTGATTTTTGAAGCATTTATCTTAAACACTGAGTACTTTACAACTATTTTTAATGTTATGATGCCAAATTATCATCTATTGCTTTTAAAGGAGACTTAAGAGTCATGTCAACAAAACAGGTGCAACTTCTTGGATCTCGATATAGGGAAAAAAAAGAATATCTTAAAAACTTGCCTAAAATTGGAATACTGACTTGATATTACATGTCATTAAGGTCTTATTATTAATGTCGTTAGTTTTCATAATGCTATTGTGTTTGTATGGGAGACAAAGAGAGTAGAGAAAGATATATAATCTAACATACTAGAGATATATACTTATATACTGAATTATTTGTGGACAAAATGCTATGACACTGGTGGTTTGCCTTAGAATACTGAAGGGAATAAAGTGTGTGTGTGAGTGTGGAGTTGAAACAAAATGTCCAAATTTTGATAATTATTCCATTAGCTAGTGAGTACACAGGTGGTAGATGTAGGCAAGTGTCACTGTTTTCTCACTTTATGGGCTAGGAATTGTTCTAAATGATTTTCAAATGGTAAGCTTTATAATTATCACATCAGCCCTGTAAGATGTGCACTACTATTTTCTCCATTTTGTAGATTAAAAAAAGAGAAATCTAGGGCTTTCATAATTTTGAGATATGTTTCTTCTATGCCAAGTTTGTTGAGGGTTTTTATCATGAAGGGTGCTGAATTTTGTTGAATGTTTTTTCTTCATCTATTGAGATTATCATATGATCTTTGTTTTTGCTTCTGTTTATGTGGTGAATCACATTTATCGATTTACATATGTTGAACCACCCTTGCATCCCTGGGATGAAGCCCACTTGCTCATGGTAGATAACTCTTTTATGTGCTCTTGAATTCAGTTTACTAGTACTTTATTAAAAATTTTTGTATCTATATTCATAAGGGAAATTGGTCTTTGTTTTATTTTTTTGTTGTATCCTTTCCTGGCTTTGGTATCAAAGTGATACTGGCTTCTTAGAATGAGTTGGGGGGGTCCTTTCTTCATGATGTTATAAAATAATTTCTGCAGTATGGGTGCCAACTCTTCTTTGTAGGTCTGATAAAATTTATCTGTTAATCTAAAACACCAAAGATTTCACCAAGAGACTCCTGGAATTGACAACTAAATTCAGTAAAGTCTCAGGCTACAAAATCAATGTACACAAATCACTACCATTCCTATACACCAATAACAGTCAAGCTGAGAGTCAAATCAAAGACTCCATACCATTTGCAATGGCTACCAAGAAAATCAAATAGTAATAGGTAGGAATATACTTAACCAAGGAGGTGAAACATCTCTACAAAGAGGACTACTAAAAACTGAGGAAATAAATCACTGATGATACAAACAAATGGAAAAACATATTGTGCCCATGGATTGGTATAATCAACATTGTTAAACTATCCATACTACTCAAAGTGATTTACAGATTCAATGAAATCTCCCCCAAAATACCAACAGCATATTTCACAGACAAGAAAAAATAATTCTATGCTTCATTTGGAACCAGAAGAGAGCCCAAATAGCCAAAGCAATCTTAAGCAAAAAGAACAAATCTGGAGGCATCATATTATCAGACTTCAAACTATGTTACAAGGCTACAAGGCTGTGGGAACCAAAAAAAAAAAAAAAAAAGCGTGGTATTGGTACTAAAATATAGACATAGACCATGGAACAGAACAGAAAACCCAGATAGAAAACCATCCACATACAGCCAACTGACAAAGCAGACAACAATATACACTGGGTGAAAGAATCCCTATTTCATCAATGGCGCTGGGACAACTGGATGGCAACATGTAGAAGGATGAAACAGGATCCATATATCTCACCACTCACAAAAATTAATTCAAGATGGATGAGAGACTTAAATGTAAGGCATGAAACCATAAGAATTCTAGAAGACAATGTTGGAAAAACTCTTCTAGATATTGGCATAGGCAAAGAATTTATGAAGAAGACCTCAATGGCACTTATAGCAATGACAAAAATAAATAAATGTGATTTGATTAAATTAAAAGGCTTCTGTGCAGCCCAGGAAATAATCAACAGAGCAAATAGACAACCTTCAGAATGGGAGAAAATATTTACAAGCTATATATCTGATAAAGGACTAATAAGCAGGATATACAAAGACCTCAAGAAAATCAGCAAGAAAAAAATTCAAACGACCCAATTAAAAACAGGGCAAAAAACATGAACAGAAGCTTTTCAAAAAAGACAGAGTAAAAAAGGATAGAGTTTTTCATTAACATATGAAAAAAATGCTCCATGTTACTAATCATTAGGGAAAGGCAAATTAAAATCACAATGAAATATCACCTTACCCAATTAGAATGGCTTTTATTAGAAAGACTAAAAACAATAGATGATGATGTGGATGCAGTGAGAATTGAACACTTATAACTGTTGGTGGGACTGCAAATTAGTACAACCTCTTTGGAAAACAGTATGGAGATTTCTCAAAGAACTAAAAGAGCTACCATTTGATCCAGCAATCCCACTACTGGGTAATTATCCATAGAAAAAGAAGTCGTTTTATTAAAAAGACACCTGCACTCTAATGTTTTTTCCACCACAATTCACAAATGCAAAGATGTAGAATCAACTCAAATGCCCATCAGTTCATTAGTGGATTAACAAAACGTGGTATATGTGTACCATGGAATATAACTCAGGCTAAAGAAGGATGGCTAGGGCCTTTTGCAACAATATGAGTGGAACTGGAGACCATTATTGTAAGTGAAGTATCCAAAAAATGGAAAAATAAACATCACATGTACTCACTATTAAATTGGAATTAACTGATGAGTACACATATGCATAGAGGAATGTATAACTCAATGGAAATCAATCGGGGGGGGGAGGAGATGGGCAAAAACCTACCTAACGGGTACAATGACCACTATCTGGGTGATTGGCACACTTATAACCCTGACTCAAGCATTACAAAAGCAATCTTTTTAATCAAAAACATTTGTATCCCCATAATAATTTGAAATAAAAATAAATAAATAAAATAAAGTGTCACTTTCTGAAAAGCACGTTCAATGATACTCTTTAAGTGAGGAGATCCAGAGAGACGTGAGTATTACTAATTTCTTCTTTATTTTCATTCTGTTTTTTTTATTATTATTACTCTATTGTCGTTTTCTGCCAGAAAATTAGGCTTGAAAGATTTTATTTTATTAGGAGCATTCCTGAAATGTTAGGGGTAGAACAAGGATGTATTTGAGGAAAATCTAAATATCAACCAGAAAGATGACAGTGAAGGCAGGAATAAAAACACACACACAAGGGTTTGAGATCCTTTCTTTACTCTTGCTGTTCTAGAATTGCATCTCTCAGTATAATCTTACTACAAAAGTTTTGTATCAGTCTCTATTTTCATGAGAAACTTAAATAAGAATAAATATTCAATATGTGCATTTAAAAAATGTATATAGCACTCATATGACTGTAGATCAGGATTAATTGATTATAATTTACCTCCTTACAATTTAATATGAGACCTCTATTTTATATAAGGGGAGGGATTTTTTCCTAGTGAATTGTTTTCATTCATAATGAATTAATAATATTTTTACTCTGAGTATTTTTTGATTATTGTTTTGAAGGTAGAAAGATGTGTTTTCTTGACTTCCTATGCATTCCCAGCAATATCTAAATTCTGTGAATATAATTTCCCTTTTCTATAAAATTCAAAGAATCACAATATCCTGCCTACTTCTCAAAGTTTTATCAATAATATTGATATGAAAGTGATCTTAAAGTAATGAATTTTTTCACTAGTTGAGATTTTCATGATTTTCAAGTAAATATTTATTGTCTTTGGTATTTGTCACGAATTTTATTTCATTGCATAGTGAGTTACCACCATTGCCAATATTGCCCATCCCCACACTCCCTTTTTAATTTTTTGGCAAGCTTTTTGTGCTACTTTTTCTTCATTTTGTTTGGAAGTTGTTTATCATATTGTCCTGCTTCCCATCCACCCCCATGTAACATGCATATGACATAGAGAATAATATGCATTCCATGTATAACAATAAATATTTCCTTGATTCCTACATATAGACACTGAGATTTTTTCTTTCCATGTGCAAAAGCTGTGTCAGAATAAAGCCAAGGAAGAATGCATAGCACCAACATATCAGCTTTTGGAACTGCAATTTGAGACAAAAAGCATAATTGTACCTAATGACACCTTCATTCCTTAACTTACTGATAAGCTTGATACATTCTCTGGTTTTTGGAATTGGGTTTAACAGTTTTAATTTAAGAAAATGAATATACTCTTCTACCTCTTATCATGCAAATATCAAGACTGTTTATACTTGACCAGATGACTTGTTAATGTTGCCAATAGCTAGAAGAAAAATTAAAAATAAACATCAGCAAAATAATTTCTGTCATTTAAAAATTTCAGCTATAAAACCTGCTTGTACAGTCTTTCCTGTAATTTGACATTAATATTCCTTGAAAATGTGTGTGATTCATTGTAGCTAATTTATTTAAAAACACAGAATGCACTGTGATTAAGAAAAAGACAGTGAAGGATGTTCTTATGAGTGCTGAAGGATGGTCAGATATATGGTGTCCTCTTCTGGAAATCAGTACACAAATAAGACTTACAGAAAGCATCCTAAAAAATGTAAAACATACCATCCACCTGCTGACTTCTTGCTGTGTAAAGGTTCTCTGATAAAGTATTCTATTTTTATCTTTAAGGTCAAATATATACAAAACAATACAAAGAAAACATTGAGACAAGATTCTGAACAATCGAATTTAAGATGCTTATGTGCAAATACACACATGCACAAACAAGTACCTTACATGATTGAAAATTTGATGTGAAGTTTTGAAATCAGTAGCTGTCTCTTCAATTTTCTTCCACTATATAGGCATGAATTGTTTGCACCTTTAAAAAGTTACACCTAGTTTTTTAACACAATTATTTCATAGTTTATACAAATTATAGAATATATTATTTCATCTGTTGAATTTACAGGCATTCAACAGTTCATTGGTAAATTAATGAATTGAGCAACAATTATGTGTCAGTCTGGGTACGCAAAGTCTAAAAACAGGTAATCACCCTCAGGGTACTCATATGAAAGAGAATAAATTAGTCATGTTTAATTATAGATTTGAAATCCTACACAAGGGAGAAAGAGCTGAGTGTTATTAAGTGTTTAAGTAAATAAACATAATGCTTTTAAAGAAAACAGTGTTGAGAGATTGATTTCTTTGTAGACAATATGTCTCTATGTTTCTGTTACATTCTCATCTATCAAACACTGCTACTATTTGAGTTTAATTCCTGTATCACTATGATCATGTAAGCTAATGAGGTAAGATTTTTGATTCTCCCCTCTTTGAAAAACAAACAAAAATAACCTAATACAATTCTATAATTAGCTATTTTATGCTATAAATTTAACATACACCAAGAGAAAAATAGAAAATTGCTTCTCACTGTATCATCAGTTTTTTTCTAATTGAAATTATATTATATCAAGATTTAATTTATTTTTATCAGTTTATTTTTTAGAGTGTTGTCTGTTTACAATATAGTATTAAACAAAGAAGTTCTACAGAAACCATGACTGTATAAATTAGACACTATTGTGGGAGGATACCTTTCCATTGGACATGAATATCTCAGACTGACTATAGTTTTAATAACTATGGTTAAGGTTCTATTATCATGCCTATTTCTGAGCTTTTTTACACCAAAAAATAGTTTACAAGTAGTTTGTTAGTATCTAATGTTCTGTACTTTTCTCATATACTATTTTGCTCCATTACTTTCAATAAAAATTGTGTCATTTCTGCATTAGCATCAAGTATATCTTTGATTATTTGGATTTTATTTCATTAAATTAAGAAGTATAAAAGTAAGATAGAGAGGCAGTGGTTGAAAAACTTAAAGATGTTTTTAATGATTGGTGCAATATTAAAAATAAACAAATTTCACCCATTAGTATCATGTAAGCCTTATCTCCTAGGAGGAGACATTTAAGATCTCTAACACCAATTTTTATTCCAGTCACTTATTTTCACACTAAACATTTTATCCAAGTATATAATATATGTAGAAAGTACACAAATCAAAATCACATAGCTTGATGAATTTTTCACGAAATGAATTCAGTGGTATAACTGGCGCCTGGATCAAGAAACAGAACTTTCAAAAAAACTCTGAAAGCCTCCTGCTCCCTTCTAAATACTTCTCTCCCCAAGTATTACTTGTATTGTAATTTGTAGTATCATAAATTTACTTTATTAATTTTTGAATATTATATAAATAGTATCTCATATATGGGCTTTTTATACTGGCTTTCATTTAACATTATGTCGGTGAGATGCATCCATATGGTTGTATGTGATTGTAGCTTATTTGTATTCATTGTCATATGGTATTAATTTGTTGTATAAATAGAATACAATTTATTTATCAATGTACTTTTGATGGCATTTGTGTTGGTTTCCATTTGGGAAAGTATAATTAGTGTTACTTTGAATACCGCTATACATATTTTGTGAACAGATGTACATACTTACTTGGGAGTATACCTGGGAGTAAAGTTATAGAGTTATAGTATATTCATAGATATTTTTATAATATTCTGCCTGCAAGTTTTGCATTTCTATCAGTCACATATAAGAGTTTAAATTGCTCCACATCCATGACAATATTGTTATTTTCCTCATTTTTATGTTAGCAATTATAATGGCTGTGCCATAGTAAGATATATTAGGCTTCCCACTTCCAGCTTTATTAAAATAAATTTGACAAATAAAAAGTGTATACGTTTAGGGTGTACAATTTGATGTTTTGGTGCATGTATACATTGTGACTGATTATCACAATCAAGCTAATTAACATATCAGCTTACATAGTTATCTTTTTAAGGAGGGGATGAAAACATTTAAGATCTACTCTTTTAGCAAATTTCCACTATACATACAAATTTTATTAACTATAGTCACTATGCTCTAACTTAGATCTCCAAGGGTATTCTGGATATTGTAGTTTTAATTTGCATTTTTTATGAGCAGTAAAATGATCACATTTTATATGTCCACTGGCCATTTGAATATTTTATTTTAGAAAGGGATTATTCAATTTATTTTTTCATATATCTGTTGTATTGCCTGACTTTTCCTATTG
>CAUYRT010081668.1:0-30178 GCA_963574885.1 Lepilemur ruficaudatus | reverse complement strand
AAACCTAAGGCATGAAACTATAAGAATTCTACAAGAAAATGTTGGAAAAACTCTTATAGACATTGACACTGGAGATCTTGCTCATCTTCCTCTGTTAGATCTCCTTGGGCCTCAATCATTTTTCTGATATATTATTTATATAATAACCATGAAGGCATTTTCGCATTTTCTAATGCTTTCTTTGAGGACATTTAGATATAGGTGCATCTCTATTTCTCTGTTATACTTGTCTATATTGGACTTTAAGATCTCATTTGCCACTTCATACCTTTCTTGTCTGTTCCCCCAAAACCTCTCTCCCCAAGAGGTCAGATATTCTCTTAAGGAAACCTCTCTCTTCCTCAAGTACAAGAAGACTGTCATTCTTTATGTCTTTTTATTCTATTACTCGTGTTCTGAAAACAAGACTAAAGCACATTTTTCAAGCCACCTTAGCTTTTCCTTGATTTCTTGAGCAGACCTGATTCCTAGAGACAATGTTCCAAAGCATAGTCTTTTAAATTGTCTTCTTAGACTTTGGATTTGCAGTAATTTCATCGAGTTGTTTCTCTCCTACAATCTCAAAAGATGTCATAACCTTTAAAATAAGAATCCCCATTATGTGTTAATAAAAATCCACTCCCCTTCTATAAATAAAGCTAGAATTTGAGTATGACATGACAGATCTTAATCTGGTCAGAACATATGAAATTAACAAATTAAAATCAATCTGATGTGGAGTGATCCTCAAGTACCTGTGGACAAGCCACATGAATCCAAGAGGTTAATACAGCACTTATACAGTTTCCTCTTCTGACACTACAGGTAGACAAAAAAATACATACAAATGGATAGGATTTAGCTTATCCACACTGTCTAACTAGGCCTGGCAGTAACAATTTAAAGCTAAAAGGTCAAACATTAGTGCTTTATAAAACACGTGAAACTTGGGTACAGAATCAGTCCTCATCTGCAGACCTAGCTGAAGAATACAGTAAAAGCAGCAAAAAATTGATCTGCCTCTGATGTCTGATGGGTCTCTACAAGTAAAGACTCTTTTCCCTATGATCATTTCTTTTTTATTTTTATAGCTTGCAGAAATCTCCTGATGTTGTAGGGGCTACACACCCACCAGAGGGGCAAGGTGCTGCTGTCTGCTGTGTCTGCTCAGGTGCTCTTTACCATCTATTCACTGAGGTCTCTGAAGGCCTTGTAGGTTTGCTGAGCCTGGTTGACTTAAGAAGCAGGGGTTTTGCCTATTAGGCCAGCCAGCAAGGCCCACCTGTGTTTTCTGGAGCTGGTATGCTTTTTAGAGGCTTTCTCTTTGCTGAGATTCATGTATGTTTGCTTAGGGCTAGCAGGGCCCTCTAAAAACAGCTATTTGCCTATTACCATAAATTTCAGCATCCACCAGAGTGAAAGCCCTACAAACCTAAGATTTAAAGACATCCTCAGAAGGGCACAGCAGTTAAAAGTAAACTGTTTAGCTGTAACAATCTGTCACACTGCAGAATAGAAGCCTCAAAGACCACGGTCAAGAATTCACATGGTTTGTGCTTACTAAAGCACTATTAAAACTTAATGCTATTTATCCAGCTCACTCCAGAAGTCTCAATTCCTCTGTGTATTTTATCTGCCATTCACCTCCTTTTTGTTTTATTTCTTGATGATTTTGGCCAATGCACCAGATGTTAGGACCTTAAAGAGGCCCATTAAATAATATGAAGCAATTGGGAAATAAGACTAAAGACATCACATATAGAGACTAAATATCCTATTACTGATAAAATAGATATTAGAGAATTGACTTATTCAGCAGGAAATGAACTTCCTAATTCTAAATCCCAGAATTAGAGAGATTACTCTTTCAACCAAAAGCCACACCCACACAAGACTTTGAAAAATAAGGCATGGGGGAAGAGAAAAGAATGTGTGATTCCTTAAGGCAGCTTGCCCCTAACAGAGAAGGGGAAAAGAAATGGCCAGGCTACACATATCCAATTTCTTTTCCTAAACTCACCCCTTAGATAATTCACTGCAACTCCGCTGTGAATTTCTGGCTGTTACAAAAACTGTTATAAACATTCCAGCATATGTTTATTGGACTATGTTTACACATATACACACATTTCTGTGTGTGTAGACCTAGGAATAGAATTGCAGTGTCATAAGTATGTTTATGACCAGCTTAAGTGCATGCAGTCAAATGACTTTCCCCAAAGTGGTTATAACAATTTAGACTCCCACCAACAGTGTATGACAGTTAGATGCTCACCATCCTCACCAACACTTTGATATGATCAGTTTTTAAAATTTTATACGTCCTGTTGGTGTGTAGAAGTATCTCATCATGGTTTTGATTTACATTTCTCTAATTATTGATGTTAAACATATTTTCATATGTTTATTGGCCATTTGTATGTCCTTTTTTGTGAAATGCTTGCTCAAGTCTTTCGGACCATTTTTTAAAAATGATTTTTTTTTTCTTATTGATTTGTAGGAGTTTCTCATATTTTCTAGATACGAGATCTTTGTTGGACATATATATTGCAAATACCTTCTCCCACTCTGGGGTTGGCCTTTTCACACCCATAATCAAGTCCTTTGATGGACATAAGTTCTCTTTAACAAAGTCTAATTTATCAATGTTTTTCATTTTGGTTAGTGCTTTTGTGTCTTGTTCAAGAAAATTTTGCCTACTGAAAGGCCATGAAGATATTCTCCTGTTATCTTCTAGAAGCATTAGTGTTTTGCTTTTTACATTTAAGACTACAGTACATCTAGAACTAATATTTTTATATGAGGTGTAGTAGTAGCCCAATTTAATTTTTTCTGTGTAAATACCCAATGAACCTAGTGCCATTTATTAAAAATATCATCCTTTCCCAACTGTGCACTGTAGTGAGACCTCTGTTATAAATCAAGTGACTTTCTTTTTGTGAGTCTTTTCTGTTCCACTGGCCTACATGTCTATCTTCTCACCAATACCATCCTGCTTAACTATTGCCACATTATAATAATCTTGATATCTGGTCTTCTATTAATAACTTTGTTTTCCTTTAAGATTATCAGTTTTTCTTGGCCCAATGCATTTCTACATAAATTTTAGCATCAGTTTGTCAAATTTCTTAAAAATCTGGTAGAAATTATTTTGGGAATGCAATCAATTTGTTTTTTTTAAAGTTTTTCATTTTACTTTGTAGTTTATATACACATTACATATTACATTTGTTTCTTCTTTCCAGTCCTTTTTTGGGTAGGGCACTCGGAAGGCTTTATTATCCTGGCTAGAACCACAAGGCTGAATAGAAACATGATAGTGGATCTCTTTGTCTCAATCCCAATCTAAGGAGAAAATTTATTTCAACATTTCATATTAAATATGTTGTTTGCTGTAGAATTTTTGGATATATTTTTTTTTATAAAATTGAGGATGTTCCCTTTCATTACTTTGCTAGTAAGTTCTAAAAATCATAAATGGGTGTTCAATTTTGTCAAATTCTTCTGCATCTTGAGACAATAGTATGATTCTTTTCATTCCATTAATATAGCAAATCACATTTGATTTTTTTAAACTGATTTTTAAGTGGTAAACTAATCTTGCATTTCTTGAATGCAAGATTATCCTTTTTTATGTTGCTGGACTTAATTTATCAATAATTTGCTCAGGATTCTTACATGTATATTCATAAGAGAGACTTGCCTGTAATTTACTTTTCTTGTAAAGTAACTTGTCAGATATTGTTACCAATACAGTTGCTAGATTTAGCAAATAAAAATATGGGACACTCAATTTAATATGAATTTCAGATAAATGAGTACTTTTTAGTATAAGTATATCCTGTGAAATATTTTATTCTAAAAAATTATTCCTTGTTTATCTGAAGTTCAAATTTAACTGGGTAACTCTAGTTACAAAGGTTTTGCTTACTTCATAAAACAAGTTCAAATATTTTTCCTCTTTTGTATTTCCAGTTTTGTATTGAGGTTTATGAGCTTCCTAAATGCTTGCAAGAATTTATTGCTGAAGCAATATGTGCCAAGAATTTTCTTTGTGGGAAGGTTAACTACAGACTCAATTTATTAATAGATATAGGAACATTTGACTTTTCTATTTCTGCATCTGTCTGTTTTGTTGAGATTTGTTTTTAAGGAATTTATCTATTTCATCTAAATTTTTAAGTTGAATTACCATGTCTTTTTTTTTTTATTTTAGAGGACAGGGTCTTGCTATGTTGCCCAGGCTGGCCATGAACTCCTGGGCTCAAGTGATCCTCCTGCTTCAGCCTCCCAATAGCTGGGACTACAGATACATACCACAGAACCTGGCTCATATTTCACATATTTTTAAGGTGTTAAGATCTCTAGTTATTGGCTCTTGATATGTTGATTCTTTTATGAAATGTTCTTTCTGTCTCTAGCAGTATTATTGAAACAAATTTGACTTTGTCTGCTATTAGAGAATTCATACCAGCATTGTTTGGTTGGTGTTTTTTTTAATTTCAAAATATTAAGAGGGTACAAATGTTTTAGGTTACAATGGATCATTTCTGGAATGCTTGAGTCGTGGCTATAGGTGTGCCCATCACCCAAATAATGTTCATAGTACCCATTAGGTTGGTTTATTCCTTCCTACCCCTTCTCCCTGGTTGCTTTCCACTGAGTTTTATAAGCTCATTGGTTAGTTCTAACTTAATAGTGAGTACATGTGGTGTTTGTTTTTCCATTTTTGAGATACTTCATTAGGAGAATGGTCTTCAATTCCATCCAGATTGTTGCAAAAGGTATTAATTAATTCATCTTTTTATGGCTGAGTAGTATAACATGGTGTATATATACCACATTTTATTAATCCATTCATGAATTGATGGGTACTTAGGTTGATTCCATGTCTTTGCAATTGTGAATTGTGCTGCAATAGGCATTTGAGTGCAGGTGTCTTTTTGATAAAATGATTTATTTTCCTTTGGGGAAATACCTAGTAGTGGGATTGCTGGATCAAATGGTAGGTCTATTTTAGTTCTTTGAGGAATCTCCATACTGTTTTCCATAAAGGCTGTACTGATTTGCAGTCACATTAGCAGGGTATAAGCATTCCTTTCTTTCTGCATCCATGCCAGCATCTATTGTTTTTGGATTTTTAAATAAATGCCATTCTAACAGGAGTAAGGTGATATCTCATTGTGGTTTTAATTTGCATTTAGCTGATGATTAGTGACATTGAGCATTTTTTCATGTTTACTGGCTGTTTGCCTTTCTTCTTTTGAGAAGATTCTGTTCATGTTTTTGTCCACTTTTTAATAGGTTTGTTTGGGTTTTTTTCTTGCTAATTTGCTTGAGTTCTTTGTAAATTCTGGTTATTAGCCCTTTATTGGATGTGCAGCTTGCAAATATTTTCTCCCATTCTTTAGGTTGTCTATTTGCTCTGTTGATTGTTTCCTTAGCTGTGCAGAAGCTTTTAGTTTAATCAAATCCCATTTATTAGTTGTTGTTGTTGCCATAATTGCCATTGGGGTCTTTTCATTAAATTCTTTGCACAATTCCATATCTAGTAGAATTTTTCCTACATTTTCTTCTAGAATTCTTATGGTTTCATGCCTTAGATCTAAGTCTTTTATCCATTTTTTTCTGCATCTATTGAGATGATCACATGGTCTTTGCTTTTGCTTTTGTTTATGTGGTGAATGAATCATATTTATTGATTATGTGTGTTCAGCCATCCTTGCATCCCTGGGATAAAGCCCACTTGGTCCTGGTGGATTATTTTTTTTTTTATGTGCTATTTAATTCTGTTTGCTAGCATTTTATTGAGGATTTTTGCATTTACATTCATAAGGGATATTGGTCTGTAGTTTTTTGTTGTTGTTGTGTCCTTTCCTGGCTTTAGTATCAAGGTGATACTGGCTTCATACAATGAGGGGAGGATTCCTTCCTTCTCAATGTTATGGAATAATTTCTATATTATGAGTACTAGGTTTTCTTTGTAAGTCTGATAGAATTTAGCTGTGAATCCATCTGATTCAGGGCTTTCATTTGTTGGGAGGGTTTTTTTTTATTATTATTAATTTGATCTCACTGCTAGTTATTGGTCTGTTCAGTAGTTCTATTTCTTCCTGGCTGAGTCTTGGGAGGTTGTGTGTTTCCAGGAACTTGTCCATTTCCTCTACATTCTCTAGTTTATGCACGTCAAAATTTATATAGTATTCATGGATGATGCTTTGCATTTTTACAATATCAGTTGTAATATTATCTTTTTCATTTCTGATTGAGCTTATTTGGGTCCTTTCTCTTCTGTTCTTGGTTAATCTAGCAAGAGGTCTGTTGATTTTGTTTATTTTTTCAAAGAATCAACTTTTTATTCTGTTAATCCTTTGTATTATTGTTTTGCTTTCCAGTTCATTTGGTGCTGCTCTAACCTTTGTTATTTCTTTTCTTTGCTGGCTTTGGGTTCCTTAAGGATTAGGTTGTTAATTTGTGATCTTTCTGTCTTTTCGATGTAGGAATTTTAGATTATGAATTTTCCCAAGGAATGCTTTTACTGTGTCCCAAAGATTTTCATAGCTTTGTCCCTTTTGTCGTTCAGCTCAAAGAATTTTTGATTTCCATCATAATTTCATTCTTTTTTTTTTTTTTTTTTTTTTGAGATAGAATCTCACTCTGTTCCCTGGGCTAGAGTGCCGTGGCAGCAGCCTAGCTCACAGCAACCTCAAACTCCTGGGCTCAAGCAATCCTTCTGAATCAGCCTCCTGAGTAGTGGGGACTACAGGCATGTGCCACCATGCCCGGCTAATTTTCTATGTATTTTAGCTGGCCAATTAATTTCTTTCTATTTGTAGTAGAGACAGGGTCTTGCTCAGGCTGGTTTCGAACTCCTGACCTTGAGTGATCCTCTGCCTCGGCCTCCCAGAGTGCTAGGATTACAGGTGTGAGCCACCATGCCCAGCCTCGTAATTTTATTCTTGGTCCAATAATTGTTCAGCAGCAAATTGTTTAATTTCCATGACTCTGTGTAGGTTTTAGTGTTTCTCTTGTGATTGATTTCTAGTTTTATTCTGCTGTGGTCTGAGAAGGTACATGGTGTGATCTCAATTTTTTTAAATTTGTTGAGACCTGTTTTGTGGCCTAAGATATGATCAATCTTGGAGAATATCTCATGTGCTGCTCAGAAGAATGTGTATTCTGTAGTTTTGGGGTAGAATTTTCTGTAAATGTCTGTTAGGTCTATTTGGTTTAAACCTGTTTTCAACGTTTCTCAGCTTCATTTTTTATATTTTTCATCTCATTCTTCTGTGCATCATTATAGATAATTTCTTCAGCAAACTATGTTAATTTTGTTTCCATCTTTAATCTGTTTAGTCCATTAAGATTTCAACAATTGTGATTTTTTATTTCTCAAAGACCCATTGGTTCTTTTCAGATCTTTTTTGTCATTCATGATAGATACCTGTTGCTTCCTCACCTTTGTAATGTCATCCTTTTTCTTATTAAAGATTTTTATATTCTGAATCTAACAATTGCAAATATTTGAATTCTTTGGGTGTTCAATGGTAGCTTGTTTCTTCATGTGCTTGGTCATCTCTAATTGTGTACCTATACTTATTTGATTTGTAACATTAAATTGTTTTCACATAGGATTTCCATCTGTTTCTGCCAAAAGACAAAGTGTGCTTACCAACACCTTACATTTTAGTTTCTTTAAAGGGGCCCAGCTTTAGATAGTATCCATTTCAGTTTCATTTCCTTGTTGTGGACCTATAGGCAAAGGATTACAAATCAAACTTCTACTTTGGGCATTTGCTCTCATGGCTACTTTGCTCCTCAGGTTTACTTACCCTTCGAAACTACCCTGTCTGAGTCTAGCTCATGATGAGTGCCCGATCCACCCTTATTTTGGTGGCAGGGGAAATTCCTTATTTTCCCTATCCCAGTAATGCATTAAAAAAATCTATTCAGCTACTAATTTTGAGGGATACATAAAATATCTGAGTATCTAGTTAATCAGAGTGATGAAAACTGTAATCACACATCCCTCTTTTACATGGAAAGACAGAAAAAAAAAATCCAGCTTGGAAGTTGAGGATTGCTTTAAAACAAAATCACTGCCATTCATTAATTCATTTGTTCAATGAAAATTTACAGGGACTTATGCACCCAACACTTCATTAAAGGAGAAGAAAGGAAGCATGTCTCCACCCTCTTGGGGCCTAGTTGAGGACACAGATACTAATCTAACATGCAAACAAGTATTTATATTATTATAGATAGTGATGAATGTTATAAGTGATATGAGAGAAAGTTGGGTAGTGAATTCATATTTAAGCTTAAACCTAAAGTGAAGGAGCCACCCATGATGAGAGAGGTCTGAACACTGTAGACAGAAGGAATACTATGTGCAAATTCCTTGAGGCAAAAAAGACTGGTGTGTTTGAGGAACTGAAAGATGGTTCTATATAGTTATAGCAAAGGAAATGAGAAGGAAAGTGGTAGGAGATGTGGTCAAAGAGATAGAAAGACGGCAGATTACCCAGGGCATTGTGTACAATGATAAGGTGTTGGATTTTATGTGTAATGGTAGGCCATTTACAGATTTTGTGCTGGGAAGTGATTGCTCCATTTGAAGATCACTCTGGCTATTCTGTGGAAGATGGATTGTTAAGGCCAAGAGTCCTCAAATTAGGTAGACAAGATTAGAGTCTATTGCTGTATTCTGGGTAAAAAATTATCATGGCTTGAGCTTGTATGATGATAGCAGAGATGGAGATAAGTAGAGAATTTCAAAATACATTCTGGAGGGAGAACAAGCAAAGTGGCTGTGCAGGAGAACATGCATGACTGGATATGCTACTTTACCTTGCATCTGATAGGTCATCATCTCACTACAACTTTCTTGGTGATAGAGCTTCTTCTATCATCCTCCTGAGCTTCCTGAGATGTAAGTTTTAAAATATCAAATGGAATATTGAAGAGGAAAACCCAGGTGGCGAGCTATGGGGAAAACTGTGTTTTTTCTTTAGTCACAGGGGAACACAGAAGGATTAAAACTAGTGTGGCCAAACACTGCTCATTTTAGTTTTCTCATGAGTTAGTACAATAAAATAATATAATCCAGAAATAAATGACTCATCTTGGGGTTGCTATGCAAAAGAAGAAAAAAATGCTATTTAAAAAGTTATGTTTCTGAAGTGGTCTTGCTTAAAATTTTTTAAAAAATTTATGAATCACTGGCTTCATATAATAAAATGCTTGTCTAACAGTATGAGTTTTTTTTTCTTACATAGTAAGAAGACTGAGAGAAGATGGCTACTGTTCAGTGATGTTAGGGTTGGCATCCCTGACTTTCTTGCCTATCTCTCATGTTACTGAGAATAGCATTCTCATGATTGGTTTGAACTAGCAATAATATATCAACACATTATTTGAAATCAAGGTATTTTTTTTACATATGAAGAAAGGAGGGAATGTGTGGGGGTAGGTAATTAACAGAGTTCTC
Organism: Lepilemur ruficaudatus; assembly: GCA_963574885.1. Taxonomy (NCBI): domain Eukaryota; kingdom Metazoa; phylum Chordata; class Mammalia; order Primates; family Lepilemuridae; genus Lepilemur; species Lepilemur ruficaudatus. The sequence goes on along the minus strand of CAUYRT010081668.1, from coordinate 20,709 downwards.
TACAACATCTAAATTTAAGAAGAATATTAGACAAAGGAATAGAGGACTGTGCTACTTTAAATTTTTCATACAGGTGAAAAATTATTTCAGAAGTTAGAAATGAGTTATTGGTCTTAATTACAAATTTAAAAATAATTCTGCCTGTTAACCAAGAAAAATAATATGTTCAGGTGTTAATTAAATTAAAATACCCACCTCGTAAATATTTGAGCCTGTGCCATATGCATATAGCACTGTGTTGGGCCGTATGAGAGATATGACACACATTCCCTGTCTTCAAGAAACTTCTAAACAGTGATTCTTGGCATTATACTTTTTGCTTTATAAAACTCTTTCACAGCTATTATTTCTTTTGAAATTCATAACTGTGCATTACACAGAGGAAATTTTTATCCTATGAAGAGGTTGAGGGTAGCAGAATCTGTTGACCCCAGCCCCTCTGGCCTTTACCACTTCAGTGTTCATTTCTTTGCCTGAGGGCTTCCTCCCAAGTCCTGGGCAGCAGTTCTGTCCCTGTGTGGCCAGGGCACTTTGAAGTGTCTGGGAGTTAACAACTTCCCACCCCAGCAGCCTTCACTCTGTGACTGGTGGGATTTATTGTACGGATACCCCAGCTCTCTTGGCCCTCAGATAGGATAACTTTAAGGCCTGTCCTTTACACAGCTTCCCAGAGTTATCCCGTGGGACTATGCTCCAGTCATTAGCAGTGGTAGCTGGCTTGACACCGCACCCTTTATTGACTGCTTTCCCTTCTTTGTCTCACTTCCCCACCTCCTACTGGTGTTTCCTGCATCCCTTAGATAAACTATTTGCACTAAAATCCTTGTCTCGGGGTTCTAGTGTATATTTCCACTAGGTTATTTCCCAAAATACCTGCCCTTCAGCTAAAGTGTTTAGTTCAATGGGTGGGCACATGATTGAAGCCAGTTAGAATCCTTCCCAAGGAATTTTATCCAATCTGAAACGGGGAGAAAGGAGCTCTCTTCCCTCTTTTATGTTTCATTTTGTTTGAATATCATTCTATTTCCAGTAGATGTGCCTGGCACTAAGTAGGAACTTAATATTTGTAAGATATTTAATGAATCCAATTCCTTCAATTTCTTTGCTTCCAGCCTACAGTGGTCATTAACCATTAATTTAAAAATGTATGAAATACTGTGGTTAAAGCATAGCATGTGTCACAGCATGTTACAGTACTTAAGAGCATGGACTTAGGAGCCAGGTTGATTGAGATATGAACTCTGCCAATTGCCAGTTGTTTGTGCTGGTTATTTGTCTCTTGTCTCTCAGTTCCATTCTCATTCTTTCACTCTCTCCTCTATATCACAGGGTACTGCAATCCTAAAAAACACTTCCCAGATTCACTGGCTAGTTGGTTTTCAGTTCAGTTCTACGAATAGGAGATTTAACGGCAAGAGGAGGATGGAAGGCATTTTTTCTTTTCTTCTGGCTCCAGTATCCTTGGCAGTGCTGTGCTCTTCTACCCTGGTCCCAGGAGTGGCCAGAGTTGGGTGAAGGCTTCTAGCTTCCTCCAAAATAGCTAGCAGAGATAGTTCTAATAACACAACAGTTATGTTCCAAAAGCTTCAGAAGTGCTGTATTTGTGGGCTTTTGATAATACTACTTCAATTTTGCTCTCTCCATCTAGGCTGATAGCTTTTCTTGTTCAATATTAGTATCAATAATATAAAAGTTGTATCTGGATAATAACACCTTCCCCTTTTTGCTCCTCCAGCCCTTTCAGCACTTTTGTAATGATTCCCTCGATAATCAAGGTAATAACATTTCCTCTGAAATACTCAAAGTGATTTTTGTTTTCCTGATTGAACACTGACACTGTGACCTTGGGCAAGTACCTTACTCTCTCTTTACCTCAGTTACTTCTATGAAACAAGGATAACAATAATATACCTATCTCAGTGTTATTATTATGAGGATTAAACAAGTTAATATTTTAGAGCACTTAGAATAGTTCCTGGTACAAAGCAAACACTATGTTTGTTGAATAAGTGATATTGTGCACCATACTCTATTATTAAATATATGTGAACTCAGCCATAGTTTATAAAATCTAACATCTCTCTCCATAAGTTTATCACCTTGTACAATCAGCCCCCATCCTCCCTCATCATTAATGTTTATCACCATCACTTCTCTACCTGTGTCCTCTTATGCCTCAGTCTTCTCCCTTGTTCACCTCTTCTGTCCTAAGTCAGCATGCATGCTTTTTAGTCCTTCTCTCACTCACTTCAGGCATAAAATAGACATTTTGGAGGTCCAAAGGTTTAAGTGTTCTTATGAGCTGTTGTATTTTGGGAGGCTGCAGTGGTAAGAGGGCATGTGAGGTGGAAAGCAGCCCTGGCAGTGGGAGACAATAGGTTATATTAGATCCTGAGGATGAATCCAGACTCTTCTGAGTAAGATGTCGCGGACCTCATGTAGGAGTAAGGCCTGAGAAATACAGATTCTTTTGATTCAATCTTGTCCACATTAAGATTATTTTACTTTTGTATGCAGTTACTTCACTGATATCTGTGTTTGAATTTTGAGAATAGATTTGCTTTGGATCTCATATTCAGCAGACTCAGATTCCAGGGTTACATTTACTCCATTCTCAAGCTCCTTGAGACCAAAAAACCCCAAAACAAACAAACAAACAAATGTGGGCATGGGATATGCCTAAATTTTACTGAATAAATTCTGCTGTGTCTGTGCAAGGGTTGGATCACTGTCCAGAGAATTGGTTACAGAAATTCCTAAAATGACTGTTGAAGTTTTCAACAAAGTAAAATCACTTCTTCAATTTTTATTGTCCTTTAAAATTTCAGTTAATCCTACTAGACACAGAGTATTTTTCTTAATTAGTCTAATCTTCAACTATGCATAAGTATATCTTTGAGTTTAATTAGAATTCTAGCCTTTAAAATTAGATGGATATTTTGAAAACTACACCTGAAAATTTTGTATTGTTTGTGAATATATTCTTAAATACAAACTACCAAGGTCAGTAACAAAATTATTTAAGAGAACAAAGTTGTAAATATGTCTCCTTTACATTTATATAAGTGTTTATAGCATGCAATTTTAAGTCATTATCAAACTATCATTGGCTTAATATAAGATCAACATAGTATTAACATCTCACAAATTTACTTTAACTGGAAACACCTATAGAAAAGCAGACAAAAAGGTATTTTCAGTCAGGCGTGGTGGCTCACGCCTGTAATCCTAGCACTCTGGGAGGCCGAGGTGGCAGGATCACTTAAGGTCAAGAGTTCGAAACCAGCCTGAGCAAGAGCGAGACCCTGTCTCTACTACAAATAGAAAGAAATTAATTGGCCAACTAAAAACATATAGAAAAAATTAGCCAGGCATGGTGGCACATGCCTGTAGTCCCAGCTACTCGGAAGGCTGAGGCAGAAGGATCGCTTGAGCCCAGGAGTTTGAGGTTGCTGTGAGCTAGGCTGACGCCAAGGCACTCTAGCCCAGGCAACAGAGTGAGATTCTGTCTCAAAAAAAATAAAAAAGGTATTTTCAAATGAAATCACAAAATAATTATTTTCCTAGTGTATGAAAGCAACTGATAGTCAGCTGAATATGGGCCAAATTAACAATTCGAGAGCCACTGACACTCTAAGCTACTATTTCCTAAACTAGATTAGCTGTATTCACTTTCTTTCAAATAATCCCTATTTTTTCACACTGTATTTTGAAGCTCTCATTGCTGAAGTCTAAATTATCCTTGACTATTTTGAATTCAGTGCTCTGTAAGTGGAAAAACAAGAAGTAATTGGCCTCTTCGAAACAGCTTTTTAAAGGGATAATTTACACATCACAAATTTTACCCACTGTATTGGTTCAATGATTTTGAGTAAATTTATACAGTTGTGCAGCCATCATCATAATCTAGTTTTAGAACATTTCCATCACCTGAAAAAGTTCCCTCATGCCACTCTGCAGTCAGTCCCTGCTTCCACCTCCAGCCCAATAGCAACCACTTTTCTGCTTCTATATATTTGCCTTTTCTAGAATTTCATATAGATACAATCATGCAATGTTTTTTGTCTGGCTTCTTTTACTCAGCATAATGTTTTTAAGGTTCATCTATGTTACTGCTTGTATCAATGTTTAATCCTTTTTTTCCTATTCCTTTTTATTGATGAATAGTATTCCAGTGTATGGATATACCATATTTTTGTTTATTCATTCCCCAGTTGTGGACATTTAAATTTTTCCCAGTTTTTGGCTATTACAAATAAAGCTACTATGAACTTCATTTGTGTACACTTTTTTTGTGGACATAGGTTTTCACTTCTGTTAGGCAGATGGCCAGGAGTGTTTAAATTTTGAGAAACTCCCAACTGTTTTCCACAGTGACTGCCATTTTACATTCCCATTAGTGTCGTATGAGTGTTTCAATTTTTCAACATCTTCACCAACATTTCTATTATCTTTTTGATTACAGCCATCCTAGTGAATGAGAAGTGGTATCTTACTGTGGTTTTATTTTGAATTTCCCTAATGACTAATGATGTTAAACACATTTCATGTGCTTGGTAGCCATCAGTCATTGTTTTTTGTAGCATAGACTAATTTAAGAACTGGTATCCTATATGCAGGAGAATGAAGTTTTGCAAACATACATATCTAATATGTATGTGTATGTATATACACACATACCTATGTAACTAGCACTTCATCAGGGTATAGCATGCTTGGCTTCTTACAGTTTAACACAAATTATTACTTTTACACTTTCTGAACAATTTAAGACCCTTACAACTATTTATCTCCACTTATTCCTCTAACCCTTTTTGCTATCGTCATACATTCTACTTCCACGTTAGAAAAACCCATAAGACATTATTACTGCTGTTTTAAGCAAGTAATACTCTTTAAAAATTTACATAATTACCCTTGTCTATGCTTTTTTTCTTCTCCTGAGGATTTAAGATCATTTTCTTTAAGCAGGGTTCCTGGCAGTAAATTCATTCAGCTTTTGTTTGTCCAGAAAAATCTTTATTTTGTCTGCAGTCTTGAAACCTCTTCTCCTGAATACACAATAGAACTCAAAGTTAGCACTTTTTTTCTTTAGCAATTTAAAGATGCCATTCTATGGTCTTCTGGTTTTCATAGTTCTGTTGAAGAGTTAGTATTCAGATTTATTGTTGCCTTTTTGAGTTTACTGTGTTTTTTCCCCCTCTAGTTCCTTTTAAGATTTTCTGCCTTCACTTTTCAGCACTTTTTATTATGATGCTGTCCATATGATATTTTCTACTAGAGACGGTTTGACCTTTGCTATATTCTACCTATTGCTAATAGGTAGAAGAATAAGGGGTTGATTATCTCAATCCAATGAGGAATTGAGCTGTGTCTAGTCTGGGCTGTAAAGTTTTAGTAGGACCTAGTCCACCTATGGCTCACTCCTGTTCCTTGGACATTGTCACATGGCCCTCTTTGATTGACGGCTTGATGGTCTCTGTCTCCTTAGCCCTGAAAGACCATGAAAACTTCATTTTTGTTCTTTGCGGATTTTGAGCTTGTGTCTCTACATTGCTGCCTACACCACTTCAAAATATGGCAGATATCTCCAGAAAGAGACAGTCATGTGTTTGTGACAGACCCCTCCCTCCAGCTAGACTTTTGTTTACTAAGCACCTTGAAATTCTGGGAGATTTCCCTGTGTCTTAGAAGGTTCTGGCACAACTCTCTAGTCTCCCATACCACCTCAGAATTCAGCCAAGCTGTGGAAGATAGGCCATTAGGTATATTCAGGGGACCTCTAGTTTCCACCTCATTGAGTCAACCCCACATAACTGCCAAATGCTTGCTGGATTCTTTTTCCCTTAGTCAAAGTCATTCTACCAGGCCAAGTCAGATGGATCCTCAGTTCCACACCTAAAATCTATAAAATGTTTTCAAAAGTCATCAGCACATCTAGGAAGGGCTCTTCCCTGTCTGGAATCTTAATTTGAGTTATTTTCTGATTGCTTCAACAGATCTCCAATGTATTTAAAAACATGATTTTTGCAACTTGTCTTTTGTTTTTTTCTAATTGTAGCACTGGAGGCTTTTAGGAGTAAATAACTTTTTTTGCGTAGACATTTAGTTTATCTTGATTCACAAAAATAGGTTTTTAAAAAGAAAAACAAAATAACTTTGACTATTTTCTTACCATTTTTCATTAAATATTAGCTGCAGAATGAAGGGTTTTCATTTTTCTTAACCTGCATTTCCAGTTCTTCAGAAACATAATGTTGAACTACATCACTAAACTGAATTTCTGGAGTGAATATACAGTTAGGCCTCAGATTCAGTGATCTACCCAATGGTTTTCAGTTTTTTACATTAACAATGCAACTCAAGAAAATAATTATATGCAACTAACTTTATATAAAGTACACTTAATTTTGTTTAACTATGAGTTAATCAATAAATAATAATAAATAATTATTGAGAATTTATTATTTGTTTTGCAGGTAAAGGGTTTACCAAAAAATGTATATGATAGTCTTTTCCCATCCGTATTTTCGTGTTTGGTTTGATATCCACAGATTAAGAAAAGTCCAAATTTTGGGGAAAACTGATTGTATAAATGATAGAAATTTCAATAACTAGCATAACACTGATCATTTCTACATAATCCTACTAGATTGGCACAGCTATAGATAAATTTCAGTTTATCAACAGAATGACTATTTATAGGTACAGGATAGGGCACTACTTTGGAAATAGCTTCTCTAACTCACAATTATCTAAATGCTCGTTTTATAATTTATGAGATGCTGAACTTAGGCAAAGTTAATATCATCTGGGGGTAAAAAGTTGGTAAGATCATTTTAATGAATGAATAAGATGACTGAGCAATATTGTACAATCTAAAATTTAATCTACATAGTTTATATTGGGTAGTTATCAACCCTTAATTCATCAAACACTGTTTTGGAGTAAATGGACTCACAACTAATTGATACTATCATAGCCAGAGGATTTCCTAGGATTTAAGAGACTTATCTCTTTTAATTTAATTATAATCTCCTGGCTACATAAGTTAAAATATATTTATTTTCTCATACTATGATCATTCATTCACAGAATTATAGATCATCTGATTTAAGAGCCAAATGGTACTTTAGAGATTATCTCCCAAACTTCAATGTACGGTTTGTTAATCAAAGGCTAGAAACGCTAAGTCAACTGTTCAAAACCATAAGCCCTAACTGGATTTTCATTTACACATTTTTTTTTAATGAAGAACATTAACGTTTTCCTCCTTATCATCTTTCAGAAAGATGGATCATTTTAATAGAAATAAATTTGTGTAATTAATAAGATACAAAATTGATGTATTCTTAAAAAAACAGCTTTAAAGCTGTTTTAGAAACAGAAACTTATTTTCTCATTTAGGACTACAACAAGATTTGAAATACAATGAGAAAGACCTTTATTATTACATCTTCATGGCACATTTTAGTTTTCTGATAAAGTCTTAATAGTATGCCAAATAATTCATAGGGTAGTGAATCAGGCTTCATTTTTTGGTATGTATTTAATCCATCTTTTCAGAATTACATTTAGGACTAGTTTTTTCTGTGCTACCAGATTTTGTATATATTTTTCACAAAAAGTAAGGTTGTTCTGTAACCAACAACTATATAGATCTCAGCTAAACTTTATTTTATTTATCACTTTACTGTGCTTACCTCTAGGTAAGGATATACAGTATTAGAGTGAAGTCTTGGCAGTGATGGAAAAGGCAGATTAAATATAGAAATGTTTTCCTTTTCTCTGTTGTGATAGAGATAAGAATGGAAACTGGAATCAGCAGGATTGGTTCCTTCTGAGGGAAGGGAAGGGAAAGATCTGTTCTAGGCCTTTCTCCTTGACTTGTAGATGGCCATCTTTTTCCTGTGTCTTTTCCTATCATCTTATCTCTACGCCTGTCTCTGTGTCCAAATTTCCCCTTTTTATAAGGACACCAGTCCTTTTGAATTAGGGGCTCACTCTACTCCACTATGAGCTCATCTTAACTAATTACATTTGTACTGACCCTATTCCCAAATAAGATCTTCTTCTGAGGTACTTGGTGTTAGTCAGGAACTCAATATATGAAGTTGGGGCCAAGGGACACAATTCAACCCATAAACCTTAAGTGAGCCTAGCATTTACTATGAGCTTGCCTTATGGTCCTTTGCCTCTCCTAGGCATCAACAATTGGGAAGTGATTTAAAAACTTTTCTGAAAAATAGCATGCCAAATCCAATCAATTGCTAGTGGAAGTGATAGAATAGAAAATCCAATGATCGTGATTCTTACAAAGTAGAAGGGTTAGAATAGAATGTAGAATTTAGTTAGTAGCTCTGATTTTGAACAAATCCATTATTTGCATTATAGTGACATAAAAAAAAGCAGGCTGTGAAACCTTTCTATGAAATTACATAAACAATGCAAAATTCCCCAAGTGAAGTAAAACTTTAGTGAACATTAAAAAATTAATTTGTAGTGAGATTATGCAGGTAAATAAGTGACTGTCATATCTGTTACCAATCTCCCTCTAACTTTGCAGTTATAGAAAAGAACACAGTGGGCCAGACGCAGTGGCTCACGCTTGTAATCCTAGCACTCTGGGAGGCCGAGGCGGGAGGATGGCTTAAGCTCAGGAGTTCGAGACCAGCCTGAGCAAGAGCGAGACTCTGTCTCTACTAAAAAAATAGAAATTAGCTGGACAACTAAAAAAATAGGAAAAAAAAATTAGCTGGAAGTGGTGGCGGCGCCTGTAGTCCCATCTGCTCGAGAGGCTGAGGCAGGAGGATCGCTTGACCCCAGGAGTTTGAGGTTGCTGTGAGCTAGGCTGATGCCACGGCACTCTAGCCTGGGCAACAGAGTGAGACTCTGTCAAGAAAAGAAAAAGAGGAGAGGAGAGGAGGGGAGGGAGGGGAGAAGAACACAGTGATTTCTAACTTATGAACCTGACCTCATTTATACCATGCCATAGACACTGCCCTCTAACACGGAAATCTAATTACTTCACTCTGCCCCATGTTTGTCAGTGGTTCCTTTGCCTACAGGATAAAGAGTAAATTCCTCTGTAAGCTGCCAGTGCAGCATCATCACTAAGCTTCTATAATACTGAACTACTAGTTGATCCCTAAACAAGTCAGGCTCTCCTAAGGCCTCTCTGTTTTGTTTTGTTTTTCATCTCCTCTGCTCCACATACTCCATTTCAATTCTACGCAAATGTTACTTTCATAGAAGGCTTTCCCTACTTCCCTACAGTCTTGGTGATTGTCTTATGCTCCCATTATTGAAAAATTTTAATTATTACGTGTATTGTTGTTCCCTATTTTTGTCTCCCTCTACACCATACAATTTTCTGAGGGCATAGACTATGACTTTTCATCTTTATATTTGTACTCCTAAGCTCAGTGCTTGGCATAATTAGTAAACAGTTCTCGAATGCCCAATTTTCATTTAAGTACAACTTATTTATGCTGTAGTTTTTTTTTTTTTTAAAAAGAATATATTTGAAAAATATAAAATTTCATACATTTTAAATACATTTTAAAAGTATAACGCATTAGTGATCTGTCGTTTGCTATTGAATAAAGCAGTGTGATTTATTGTTAATTTGGATTTGTGTGCTTTTGCAGCATATTTGTAACAGTGATTTTGTAGACATATAGAAGACTCAGGCAGACATAAGAATGTTATAAACCAAAGATTATGATTAATAAAATTCTGGGACCCTTAAATACAAGAAGATACTTTTTTTCCTTCTGAAAAACTGCCACTTCATTATTTAATTGTGGTAAAAACAAGTTACCATTTTAGCCTTTCTTAAGTGTACAGATCACTGGCATTAAGGTCTCGTTTTTATTACTAAATCGAGATAAAGAACTGCTGGTTCTTAAGCAGTATTGAGTACGATTATCACATTCAAACCAAACAGGAGCATCGCCTAACAGACGCCAGCGAACTGACTGGAAAATTACGACGGAACACTCAAAATCCGCTGGAACACTCCTTGCAACAGTCAGGCGGGGAAGCCCCTCAGAACTGAGCACGACGCAGAAACAGCGCACCGACGTGTCCACTGAGTCCTCCTACCTTGGAAGAGCCGCACGTGAGCCCGGCGGGCGGGCGGGAGGGCGGGGAGCCGTGGTGCGCTCTCACTAGGTTCACAGCGGTTCGCAACGCGTGCAACGTGCCGCGGGCAGCGTGGCGGATGCACGCGACTGGGGTGGGACGGGGCGCATCCGTTGCTCTCGTGGGATCCGCAGTTTTTAACAACTGTCACGGTAGAGGACGGCGCCGCGAATACCGAGGCGAAGGCGGAGCCAGAGGCCAGCAGGAGCCGGCCCCGGAGCTCCCCGCGCAGCGCCCGACCCGGGCGTGGGGTCCGCGGCGCTCGCGGCCCGGAACTCCCGACCCGCCGGGGGGCGGGGCTGCGGAGCGGCCGCCGCCGCCCCCTGGGGACCCGAGGGCGCGCTTGTTTACCTCCCGGCGTTTGACACCCGAGACAAAGAGGGAAGGGAGGAGGGACCCCGAGTTAAACTCCCCGGGAGTAGCGGGAAGCGCCGCCCCCGCCCCTTTCCGAGGCCGCGGGCCTCGTCTCCCTCAGGTCCTCCGCCAGCCTCAGCGACAGTGGGGGGGAGCTGGGCACCCGCTCCGCCAGGCGAACTTCCCGGTCTCTCCCCGGGTATTATTCTCCGCACGGCGCGCGGAGACCCCGCAGGGCCTCGGCGCAGCGACTACAGCTCCCAGGAGCCAACGCTGCGGCCGAGCTGGCGCGGAGGAGAGACAGGCCTAAGAGCGGCCGGAGGGAGTCAGGGCAGGCTTCTCGGTTACCTCACGGCAGCAAAGCGAGCCGCCGCGGTCGCCCAGCTCTGGTGAGGAACCCCCCCAGCTCCCCGACTGATTTTTAAATCTGGCGGGACTTTCCCCCTCGAGCCAACCAGGCCCACCGTCTGCGGTCCTAGCCAGTCAGCGTGAGGCCCGCCATTTTTCAAATCCTCTTCCTGCCGCCAATCAGGATCAAGCAGTACATTCCTCTCCAGACCGGTTCTAACGGGTCTGGGAGTTAACGACCTGGGCGACCCACCGAACCTGCTAGGCTGGGGCTGGAGGGCCGGACCCGGCGAGCCACTGACCAATCGTAAGCCGTCGTGGTGAGGGGGCGGGGACTCCTCGGGTTTGAATAATCGTCGGACCCAATCAAAGAGGCGGCTCGTCAAGTTGCCGTGGCGCGGAGAACTCTGCAAAACAAGAGGCCGAGGATTGCGTTAGAGATAAACCAGTTCTCGCCGGAGCTCGGGGAGGCAGCGTCGCCGTCGGGCCCGGCTGCTCTGCGGGACTCTGACGAGAAGCTCGAGCAGGCAAGAATCCCCTCGGACCCCTCGGGCTCGGGGGCCTGCCGTCCCCCTTCCCTCAGAGCCCCCTCCGCGGTGCCCGCTCTCCGGCTCTCGGGGCCCGGCCCGGCGGGCGGCGAGCGGACTCGGGGTGAGGGCCGGGGCTGCGGGGGGCGGGCGGAAGGCGGGAAGCTCGCCGGGCCCGGTTCCAGGAGTTTTCTGAATGTCGGTCGCGAGGCGCCGAGCTTGGTCTGCGAGTGCGGCTCGCGACGTGGAAGGCGCGGGGCGTTTCTGTCACGGGAGCGCGTTTGGCGGGCGGCGGCGGCGCGGGCGGGGCGGGCGCGGGTTTGCGCGGGAAGCGGCGCCCGCCCTGGCAGCCGCGGGCCCCGCGCCGACGGCCCGGCTCTCTCCCCGCCAGGTAGACGCCGTTGCGCCGCCATGGGCAAAGGAGACCCCAACAAGCCGAGGGGCAAAATGTCCTCCTATGCGTTCTTCGTGCAGACCTGCCGGGAGGAGCACAAGAAGAAGCACCCGGACTCGTCCGTCAACTTCGCCGAGTTCTCCAAGAAGTGCTCGGAGAGATGGAAGGTGAGGCGGGCGGGCGGGCGGGCTCGGGCGGGGGCGGCGGCCCGGGCAGGCTGCCGCGTTCCTACTGCGTGTTTTGCGCCCGCAGACCATGTCTGCGAAGGAGAAGTCCAAGTTCGAGGATATGGCGAAAAGTGACAAAGCTCGCTACGACAGGGAGATGAAAAACTACGTTCCTCCCAAAGGCGACAAGAAAGGAAAGAAAAAGGATCCCAATGCCCCTAAAAGGCCACCGTGAGTTTTTTTTTCCCTAAATCAACCAAATTGCCCGTTGGATTTTTTCCTTCATTTATTAACTCTGCTGCTTCCTCTCAGGTCTGCCTTCTTCCTGTTTTGCTCTGAACATCGCCCGAAGATCAAAAGCGAACACCCAGGCCTGTCCATTGGGGATACTGCGAAAAAGCTGGGCGAAATGTGGTCTGAACAGTCAGCCAAAGATAAGCAGCCGTACGAACAGAAGGCAGCCAAGCTAAAGGAGAAATACGAAAAGGTAAACTGTCCTTTTCCCTCTTGAAAGCCGAGATTAAGGTGAGGTGGGCATTTCCAAAGAAGCGCGTTAGAAATAGGCGTGAGCTGTAGAAAGCTGGGAAATTCGGTTCATCTTATATTCGTGGTTGTCACAGTTACGTTGTGAAAGGGCCAATGAAAATTGTGCACTGAGGCAACGCAGGATAATTGAAACGTTTGCTCTTGACGGAAACCAGTGTTTGTAGCACTGGTAGAGTCTTCCACATAGATTCGTTTGTAGTTACTGTAGTTATTGTACGTCTGGTTTTTAAAAATGGAGCACCAAGTATTTTATGTAGAATTGTGTCTAAAATGTGAAGTGGGGGCGGGACTGGCTGCCGGTGAGGTAAAGGGATGTTGGTAGTGAAAGTACTGATGCTGATCCAATGTTACCTCGGAAATTTTACATCATAAACTGCTTAAAGCCTAGCGGGAACAAACACTTTTAAAACTGAATACCTTTTAGACAGTAGTTAGGGTTATTGGTCAATAATCTTAGATTGTTTACAACAAAGTGGGTTTCACAGTTGAGTAATGATACCGGATGCTGATTTTATTTTTTTGACAATATTTCAGGATATTGCCGCATACCGTGCCAAGGGCAAAAGTGAAGTAGGAAAGAAGGGCCCTGGCAGGCCAACAGGCTCAAAGAAGAAGAATGAACCAGAAGATGAGGAGGAAGAGGAGGAGGAGGAGGAAGATGAGGATGATGATGAGGAGGAGGAAGATGAAGAATAAATGGCTATCCTGTAATGATGCGTATGGAGTGTGTGTGTATGCTCAGGCAATTGTTTTGCTAAGAATGTGAATTCAAGTGCAGCTCAATATTAGCTCAGTATAAAAACTGTACAGATTTTTTGTATAGCTGATAAGATTCTTTGTAGAGAAAATACTTTTACAAAAAATGCAGGTTGTAGCTTTTTGAGGGGCTACTACATACAGTTAGGTTTTAAAGCTTCTGATTGTTGAATGTTCCTAAATATTTAATGGTTTATTTTCTTGACTTGTGTATGGTAGCACAGCAAACTGATAGGAATTAGTATCAACAGTAAATTTTGAGTTTTTTAGGATGTTGCATTTTGTTTTTTAAAAAAAATTTTGTAATAAAATTATGTATATTATTTCTATTGTCTTTTTCTTAATATGCTAAATTAACTTTCACTTTAACAAAAAACAAAGAATGGAGCAGTGTCAACTTTTTTGTATTTCTGCCTGTAGCTCTTAGACACAGTTGATTTAAAAAGTGTGTTGAGGCTTAAAAGAAAGCCAAACATGTCTACATTCCGAAGTGTTCTTTAAAAATCAGTCTGGAATTCAGTGAACTTTAAAAATTAATCTATGTAGTCTTACAGAAGGATTTTAAGTTTTCTTGATATTTCTTCTGTTCATTTATTAGCTAACTTGTTCCTCAGGGTTTTGGTGTTTTCTTTTTAACTTAACACTTTGTTTTGGGGAGAAATTTCTCTTAAAGAAGGACAAGGATGTGAACCCACACCTAAAAGCACATAAACTTTAAAGAAGAATCACTAACCAGTTTAAGTTTTAAGTTGAACTGGTTCAAGAATAGCAGAGTAGATTGTGAATTAGTGACCCCTTGTCTGTGGGTTATAAGGCCCCTAGTGGATGCCTGAAACCACCCATAGTACCAATCTGTATGTACTGTTTTTTCTTAAATGTGCATAGCTATGATAAAGTTTAATTTATAAATCAAGCACAGTAAGAAATTAACAAAAATAAAATAGAACAGTTATAGCAATATACTATAATACGTGAATGTGGTCTCAAAATATTTTCACTGTACTGCTGGTAACTAAAACCACAGAAAGTGAAACTACGTAAAGGGAGGACTGCTGTATGTCTTTTAAAAATCAGTTGGGTCTTAAGCTTTGAAATTGTTTAGCCTAAGAAAGTATTTGAGATGGTTATGATATCTTATGAGTAATTTAACTGAATTTCACTAGGGTTTGTATCTACAGCAGAGGGGCAATTATTAGGAATGCTTAGTTGAGGAAGAAGTTGCTAAAACTATTATGAATAATTATTAGGTTATTAGTGAAACTTGGCGATCTGTTGGCTCACTGCTTATAGAAGCAACCTGTTTGTTGACGATTTTATAGTTAAACTTGACAATCTTGGTTACATATCAGGTTTTAAAATAGAAGTCAATATTACCCAACCATGGAAGTTTTGATCGTCACTTATGTCATATTTGGTAAGGATGATTTTATTTCTTAAATAGGAAATATTAACCAAAGTTTTGTTAAATAGAATTCAGGTATTAGAATAATTACCAGAGCAAATGGACTCAAGTAAAATCTTTAATATCTTTATGATTATCCTCTATTAATATAATCCCAAACTTTGATTGGGAAAGGCCTCCCAAAGCCATTGAAAGAATTGTTAAATTTGCCTATATAAGAAATAAGAAATTTCTACATTCAAACTTGGGGCTTTCACTGATGACAAAATGAAAACTAATTTTCAGTGTTTTCTAGTGTTAAATGACGTACTACTCCAAAACATTTGGGGTAAGGTATTTTAGAGACATCTAGATCTGGATCCCAGTCCTCTAGCTCTACCAGATAAATGCTAGCAGCATGAACTTTGCCTGAGTTTACTTCTTCCCATGGGGTCAATAGCTACTTCATGGTGTTTCAAGAGTCTCGTGCTCTGATGACAGCCAGACTGGAGAGTCTTCACAGTGTTTTAACGATAAGAATGTTAAAGTATTGAAATGGTACCCATTGCACAGAAGAGATGTTAAATAAGAGTTTCTAAAATTGAAATAGAGTAATAGTCTGTTTCCTTAAGAATTTCTAAGTACATAAATTAGACCCAAGAGACAGACCTATTGGGTTCCTTGTCACCTTTCTTTTTGAGAGTCTTCGTGACTTCTTTCGTTCTGTTCTCTGAAGTTTCTAAGCTAAGAACAACTCATTCTTTTAATCAAGAGCTGCTCCAGAATAACCTCAGGATTTGAGATGGGTCCTGCCTGGCTCATGTTTCATATTCTGTAAGTGTGGATCAAAATTGCAAATCTTGAAAGACTAAACCAGGAAATTCTCAATAATCAAGACTTGGTGACTTCAAGGAGTGATTATGTTGGAAAACACTGAAATGAAGGTAAGAATTAAGTCCTATCCCAGACCAGCCACTATTAGGAGGTGTGTTTGTGAAAACCTTTTTAAAGAATATGTAGTGGATAGTTCATATTTTTTCTTGATTCCTGGATACCTTGTTCTCTCGGGGAATCTCAACAATGCAATAATTCATCCTTCAAGAAAGACAATCATGTGTGCTTATTAGTATTACACACATGGAAGCTTACTATTGTGTATGTACAAATATATTTTTCTCCTTAATCTCATCATTCTGGAGATCTTAGTACAATAGCTGTCACATTCTTTTAAATAGTTACCTGCATAGTATCCCATTGAATAGATCATAATTTAACCAGTTCCCTAAGGATAATTATGTTGTTTGCATTTTTTTTTTTCCTTAAAGAAAAATGTTGGTGTGAATATTCTTGTATGTGATTTCACACATGAAAAAAGTCCTGTAAGTGGAGTAGCTGGGCCAACGGTCATGCACATTTAAAAATGTGCTAGTTAAAATAGCTAAAACTTGTACTTAATGTATACCAAAAACTTGGTCTTGTTTTTCTAAAATTGCTCTCAATAGAAGTTGGACTAATGCTCCACAGCAATGAATGTTCTGTAGTTCCTGTTTCCTCAGCAACATAATAGTTCTCAAACTTAGTCTTTGTTAATTCTGATATATATACTCATATATAAAAATTGTTTTTCCTATTAGGAGTTATTTTTTATGTTTAAAAGCCATTTGTGTTCTTTTCTTTGGTCTTTTCTCATTGGTCTGTTTATTAATAGTTCATGTATATTAAGGAAAATGATCCTTTGTGACATGTAAATATTTTTCTCTGTCATTTGACTTTGTTTATGATGCTTTTTTCATACAGAGATTTCTTATTTTTATGTAGGCAAATTTATCAATTCTTTCCCTGATAGGTTTTTTTTGGAGGCCTTTCTCACTCAAAGATTATATGTAAAACTCAAAGACCATAAAAACAACTGTACTTTGGTTTCTTTTTTTAAAAAAATTTAATTAAATCTTTGATCCTTCTGGAATTTATTTTGGTGCAAAGACTAAGGTGGGGGCTCAAATTTCTTTCCTAGTTTCAGTCACTACTTTTGTTTTTTTTATCTTTAAAAGCAGGGATGGGTTAGAAGATCCTAAGGTCCCTTAGGTAGCAAAGCACTCACTGTAAACTTGGCCAATAGATGACACTATGCTTTTTGGTAAGTATTTAACCTTTTCACAGCATTGTTTACTTTAAACAGTAAATCATAAGTTTTCCTGAGAATAGTACAACATCTTAAACCTGACTTTTAATTACTATATATATCACTAAAAATGTTTTACAAGGCAGTGGTGATTTTATTTCTTGGAGAATAGCAAGAAGAAAGCTAAAGGGGTCGTTAGCCATTGCATAAGACTTAGTCCTTTAAAAATGAAACTTCATACCTTTCTAGAAATAAACATTTGGAGATTAGTTCTTAATGAGATTCTTATTAAAAGACTACTGAGATTTTTAGGATATTAGTTGACATTCGGAAATGCAAATTCCTGTAGAGACTAGACAGGGAAAAGGGCTGGATGTGGTGAAGTGAAGGAACATATAGGAAAGTAAGCTCCCCAGGAGTCTGAGGCTGCAGTGAGCTATGATGATGACACCACTGCACTCCCACCTGGACGACAGCAAGATCCTATCTCAAAAAAAAAAAAGTGTTAGGGCAGTGAAATTTGTTTTTGTATACTGTTGTACCCCTAGTACCAAAAACATAGTGTTCTATGTATATTGATAAACATACAAATACTCAGGATATAGGGAACAGCCACTATTTAGCTTAGTCCTGTTGCTCGATGGAAGTGTAGGTACAGGATTCTCAGATCTCCCAAATTTTCAAGTGAAACCAGACTATGTTTAAAAAATTGTGAAATCTGAATTTTAAATACAGCATTTGCAGTGAATTCAAAATTTCGGGTCAAAGAACAAATGTTTATGGTAGAGATTCCACCCAAATGTCATCAGTTTGCCACTTCTATATAAATTGTGTAGGTAAATAAAAGATTATTAATAGTAAGTTTACTTGAGTCAGGTCTGTTGATAAAGTTTATGTATACCTTACAGCTAAGCATTGTTTTTATTTTTAAGAAACCCTTCTTGCCCTGATAGGAAATTCAGCTTTTTATCCTGCAGTAAAGGTAAATATAGACCAGTTTCTTTTTTTTCTTCTTCATATCAGATGGGTTATGTGCCAACGTCTTAACAAGGATTGAGGGAGGCACATTTCACGCATGTGCATGAAAATCCAATCATCATTCTTACGAACTACAAAAAGATCTAGACAGGTTTCAAGGGAACTTCATTGTGGTCCTGGGCCTTTATTCTTCAGGACTTAACAATGCAGGACTTAACTTCTTTTAATGAGCCTCATCCTAGGTATTACTACATCTATAGAATAGTGACTTAGGAGTACAACTGAGACTGTCACATTAAAAGGAAAGAAAAATAACTTTTAAGCTGTATGTAGCATTACGTTTTAGAATTGGAAATGGCCTTCATATTATTTAGTCCAGTCTCTTTTCTTGGAAGGAATGGCAACCAACTTGGACATTGTCCTAGGGCAGGTAAGAGAGAGTAAAACAATTCATTCACATTTATATAATTCTTTAGTTCTTCACATTTTTCCAAAAAATTGCATGGTTTATGCAAAAAGAAAATTTGTAGACATACAAAGGGAAAAAACAATGTTATGAAAAATTAAAAGTGAGGTGGTGAATCAGTTTGAATAGGGCTCTTTTTCTTACTGGTTTGGTCATACTAGACAACTTATAACCGCTGTTTCCTCATCTGTAAAATTCGAAATTTTTTTGAGGATTAAATGAGGTAATACATTTAAGACAGTTATCCTGGTGGCAAGAAATAGTAAATGCTCAATAAATATTAGCTAAAAGCATATACATACCAAGGTATATGGGTTAATACAGATGCTGATAGAGTATCAGATTCAGTTCTGACATTCTTGACAGTCTAGGTGGAGAAGAAAAGTTACATGTAAAACACATGTTCTTTAGGAGAGTTTTTCCTAGCACCAAATATAAATTCATCCAACAGGGTTCTAGGCATATTGAGTAGTGGAGTTGATTGTCTTTGACCCTTATGCTGAATTTGTGAACTTGGACAACTTACTTAACCTCTCATGTATACAAGTGCAACTTGATGTATATTTACTTTTAGTTGCTTTTGATATTTATAAAAGGTTCTGAATGAAGTCTTTTGGGAATTGTCTTTTCACTCAACCCTATATTACTGAAACTTGTTTATAACTAGTGCATTCATATTCATCACTGTAACATTCCATCATGTGATTATGTCACGATTCATCCATTCTCCTGTTGATGGGCATTTAGGTTGTTTCCAGGGTTTCTGCTATTGCAAATGGTAGCGCTATAAAAATTGCTGTATAGATCTTCTGGTACCCAAGCGCACTCCCCTCCAGTAACCAGCCTTATAAATTCCAGCTGTTTTAGCAGCCCCAAACTCCCACTCTGCCTCCTCAGCTCAGTGATATATCACCACTCTGAGCTCCACTCCTTGTATTATGGTTGGAACATCCTCCCCAAAAAAACAGACATGGTGAACCTGAGGTTTACCCCATGTATTTCCCTTTTAAATATCAGTCTGCTTTGACTGTTACCCAATTCCTGCAAACAGTTGCTTCATATATTTTGTCATTTTATGGTTTAGGATAAGTCCAATACTAATTACTATGTCATAGCCAGAAGTGCAGGTCTATTCATCTCTATTTTCTACTAGAAGTTTTAGTTTTGGGCTTTTAATCCTTAATACAGCTGGAGTTTATTTGCTCTAAGTGAAATTTAAAGATATTTAAAGGATGCACTATATGAGATATTCTTCAAGATGCACTTAGTTTATCCAAGGATTGAACTGAAACTACATTCTATGCATGCTATGTGATTGGCATGAGGTAGAGATAATTTTTTCCCTTAAGGTAATCATTTCACCTGAGTTCCTTTAACTTCTGGTCTTCATTTCTTCACTTGTAAAGGGGGGTAATGATATCTGATATATGAAACACATGCACACACATAGCCTTTATGGAGGTCTGCAATGTAGCTGTCTTACTCTTCTGATTAAAGACAGATTTTAAGACTTTGAAACTTGAATAATAGTTAACATTTATATTACCTTGACTATGTGCCAGGAACTATTCTAAGCACTTCAGATATGTCAACTTTTTAAATCCTAATGACAACCCTATAAAATAGACACTTATTTCCCCCATTTTACAAATGAGGAAACTGAGGTATAAGAGGTTAAGTAACTCATATCCAAGGTCATGCAGATAATTTGTAGTGGAACAGGGATTCGAATACAGACTTTAGAGTCCACCATCCGTACGTATATACTACCATTCAGATGAGCAGATTTTAATATTCTATTATAAGATTAAGGAGCCCTCTGTCTCCCTCTGCTCAGGCCTGATTTATTCAGAAAACAAATCTACCAATGCTCAATTATGAGCATTTTATAACCTTATAAGTCAGAATTACAAAGCAATTGTTTGATCTAATTTGGAGAGAGTCCTTTTAATCTCAAATTCCAGGTATAGTGGTCCCTAAGAACAATACTCTTTTGTCTAATTTCTTACAATATATTGTTTCTAATGAATAATATTCATTTTCACAGTGCTCAATACTTTTTGGTGGCTTTCACATGGAATGATTTGCATAAACTATTGGCCTACTAGATATCTGGCTCTGGTCTGGTTGGGTACCTGCCATGTTTTCCATTGAATTATATATGGCGTTTTTTTTTTTCCCAATTTATGTCCAGAAATGAAATATATTTCAAGATCCCTGTAAGAGACTGTAGCTTAAGAAATAAGTGAGCCCCTATTTAGTCTGGTGCTGTCACTTTTTCAAATTTCTTAGCCTACCTCTACAGCTCTTAAGAATTGGGAGACGTAGTCGGACGCGGTGGCTCACGCCTATAATCCTAGCACTCTGGGAGGCTGAGGCGGGCGGATCGCTCAAGGTCAGGAGTTTGAAACCAGCCTGAGCAAGAGTGAGACCCCGTCTCTACTATAAATAGAAAGAAAGAAATGAATTGGCCAACTAAAGATATATATAGAAAAAATGAGCCGGGCATGGTGGCGCATGCCTG
>CAUYRT010081667.1:0-14746 GCA_963574885.1 Lepilemur ruficaudatus | reverse complement strand
ATCTTGAAATAACTGTGAATTCATAGGAAGTTGCAAGAATAGTACAGAGAAGTCTCATGTACCCATTATCCAGTTTCTTCTGGTGCTCACATTTTGTATAATTATAATATCAAAACCAGGAAATTGCAATTAGGACAATGTGTGTATATAGTTCTGTGTTAATTTATTATATGGTGTAGATTTGCATAAGCACCACTGAAATCAGGGTGCAGAATTCCTATCATCATAAATATGTCCCTTATGCTACCTTTTTATGGTCACATCACCTCCCCCTAATTCCCAGTAACCACTAGTTTCTTCTCCATCTCTATTTCTTTAGCATTTCAGGAATATTATAGAATTGAAATGATACAATGTGTATCATTTTAAATTGACTTTATTCATTCAACATCACTTCAGGTCCATTCAAGTATGTCAATACATGTTCCTTTTTATGGCTAATAGCAATATTCTTATTTTCCATATAATGTTGTTTTTCATATTTTATATTTCTTTTTAATTTTGTGTTGGTTTGTTTTATTGTTGCTTTTTTTTTTTATAAAAATGTGTTTCCTGACTGTTTATCATTTAGGATGGCAAAAGTTGTAAAATTCCAGAGTTCTGAAAATTAAGTGGCTGGTGACATCTAAATTATATGTGACACTGTCCTCCTTATTCCAACTGAGTTGAATTATTTACTTTCAGGCCATGGGAGATGTCACTCCCTGGGTTTGCCTGCAGTCTCCCCAGAAAGCGTTACAGGAAACTTCCTGGAGGAGGTGGCTGTGGCCATAGTTGCAAGTCGTCAACTACTTGTAGGTTGAATTGAAGATATTCAAAAGTGGATTCCCCACCAAGATCTCTGAATGTAGTCTAGCTTCTGAGGCAGATTGTCCTATGTTTTTGAAACATAGTGCTGCATATGTGCTATCCTGACTCCCAACTATTTAGTGCTGTCTGTCAGGCCTTGGAAATGCAGAGGTGAACAAAACCAAATCTTTTTATGGAGGTTACATTCTAGAGGGCGAAACAGATGAAAAACATATAAATAAAATGTAATATAGATATATGTAGATATCATATATCATAATGATATATGATAACTGTGTAAATAAACATATGACATGGTGTGTCATAAAATAACTGTGCAGGGCCAGGGAATAGAGGTGGTATTAATATATCGGGGTAGTGTGTCAAGTACAGGGGGCAAGGAATATCTGAGGAGGTGTTGTTTCAACACAGACCTGAGGCAAGGAGTGAGCCTTGTGCAGATCTGGGGTTGAACTTACCAAAAGCAGGGAGCAGCAAGAGCAATGGGCCTGAGGCAGGAATGAGTTTGGTGTATTCCTAGAAGAATGAGGCCTAGAACTCAGGAAATAAGGTAAGAATAGGCAGAGCCAGGTCAGGGATTTCAGTTTAATTCTTGGTGCCTCATGCAGCTTCAAGGCAGTTTAAGGCTCTGAAAATCTAGGATTTCTTTGCAGGGCAGCCTACAAATCTCACATTTAGTCTTACTTCTAACAGACTACTACTACTACCACTACCACTACTGCACGTGCAGACACACACAGACACACACACAGTGCCAATGTTTGCCAGTGTGGAGGGCAGTTTGGGTCCCTGCTCCCAAATACGTCTCTCAATTAATAGTACATGAAAAGTGGAAACAATCAAGCAGTAAGTTATAGACACAAATCCAAGTCAAGTACTCCAAGTCGGGACTTTAATTCTCTTTAATATAATGAATAATCTACACCCTTTCTCCCTGCAGATACAATATTTGCAAACTTGTATTATCTCATGCTGTAGACTAGAAAGTTCTTGAGGGCAATGACTGTATAATTAAATTCACTGCTTTCAAGTGAGGAAGTAGTTAGTGAATATTTATTAAGTAGAACTTCCTATATGTAGGGGGTTTTCTTGCTTGTTTTGAGGATTTTATAGGAAGAAAAGAAACTCATGAAGTCCATGAGTGCTAAAGGGGATGATCTGGGCAGTCGAGGAAGCGTCTGCATGTAGTTGGTGTGGTGGAGGGTGGTGAAACAGGTAGGGTAGGCCCAGAAGACAAATAAAATTTCCTTACAATTTTCCTGGCAACCCAGTCATATTAGAACACAGAAATCTCCCTATTACAGAAGCATTCAAATGTTTATCAAATTAGGATTTGCCCTGTATCTCTTTTCTCAGAAGATCCTTTGGCCCTCTCAAAATGTTGATTCAAGCAGTTAATGTCATCGTGAACTTGAAGCATTTGGCGTATCCATTACCTCTTTGTACATTATGAGTTCCTCAGGCACAGCATGAGATTTTGGAAAACAACCAAGATTCTTGAATTAGTAAGGGTCATATACAAAACTGTCTGTACTCTTTATATCAGGATAAGGAACCCAAAGAGAGGAACAGGAATTCTTCTTACTGTAGCTTCTGTGCGTTGTAGACACTATAGACTTGAATTATAAAGAACACTACATCATCTGCCAAGACAGCCCCAAGTGGCTGGCTGTTCTGTCGTTGCCTGTGAGTTACTGGGGCTATGAAGAGACGGTCCCAGACACCTACCTGCCTTGTGCCTTAAATAGTCTGATACCACTATTGGGAGAACAAATTGAACCTGTATGGGGCTCCTTCTTACACTAAAGGCAAAGTGTCTGAGCCCACCTTGGGGTGCCTCTCTCATCCTTATGTTACAATTACTGGAATATTGTACGTTTTTCCTGCTCTCTCTTCCATAAGAGTGTAAGTTCCTTAAGGATATCAACATGTCTTATATTTAGACTACATGTCGTGCTTAACGTATGGAGTTGACACTTGGCATGTATGTACAGAGTTGGAATATGAAATTGCCTTGTGATATTGGGGAAAAAAGTAATATTTTTAAAAAATACTGAAATTGTTTTCAAAAACATTCCCAGATTCAGAAAATTTACATGGTCCAATATGAAAAAAAACTAAAGAAACAAATGCAGTCCATTATCTATGAAGCAAATAAAAGAGGAGTACTTAATGAAGTTTCTCTGGGGCAATGTGAAGAAAAAAGAAAAATTACTGAGGATAAACTGAGGAATCTTCGTGTTAAACTGGCAGTATTGTTGCAGAAACTTCAGCTGGTGAGTGACGAGGTTTTGTTTGAGTAGTGTGAATATACTCTGTGGAAAGAGCATTTAGCTAGCTAGCTTTCTCTCCTAAGATTGTCTTTCACTTACTGACCTCAGACAAGTTACTGAATTCAGCCCTTACTCTTCCCGTAAGGATATTGAAATCATAAGTAAATAAACTTTGAATGCATATATTAATATTAGAACATTTTAAAAATTCCTATTCTTGTTTATCTTAAAAAATTTAGAATCTTTGCTTGTACTGTTGATGTAGAATCACCACCCTCAGCGTCTCCTCGATAGCATGTGTTCAGTAGGAAAATGTTTCTAATTTTTTCTGACAGCAAAATATTTTATTTTTTATCTTAATATATAAATAAAGATAAGCCCTTCTAATCTTAGAGGAGAGATTGGAGAAGTCAGGAAACATCGTGTAAATATGGATTGCTGTCAGTTTTGTTTGTATATTTTTATGCAGAAATTGAGCTTCTATGATAGATTGAGTTGTGAGGAAGGCTCTGTCTTTTACAGTGCATAGAAATGCTGGATAGACTATAACAATATTAAAAGTGTGTGTGACACACACACACACACATACATACATATGTAACCGTAGGTGAAAAGTTTTTCTGTAGATGCTAGAAATAAATCAAGAAATCCAAGCCAGAACAGTGAGCCTGTTTCATACTAATTGTTTTTATACAAAGGTAATTGTATTTGTGCTTCTATCAATAATACCACTTCATCCAATTCATCAGCTTTGTTTATTGCTGTAAGAGTAGAATTTGAGTGGCACTCTTCTTGGTTCTTGTGGCTGTGAAGGATGGCAAATGTTTTTATATATAAAAGGTCTGGTGTGGAGCCTGATAAATGGTAGAGCTTCAGTGATGATTATTGTTTCAGTAACCAGAAAAAATAGAAAAACCAAAGAAATTTTATATCATAGAAATTGAATACCACTTCCTATCAAAAGTTCATAAAAAGTATTGGCTTTCATAACAGCAAATCTTTACTTGGCTAAGAAAAAAAATGGAAGAGTAATCATTTACTGTGGCATGCCCCTGGGTTCCCCCAGAGTATCCAGGGTAATTGTACTAATTTAAATTGCTTTATTCACAAAGTTTGGTAGGAAGGTAAAGGGCTTTAGCCAGCAGAGTATGAAACTCTTTGCCTAGTCTCAGTGAAGAGATACTCAAAGGGCTCCTGTACACATATGTTACTCTCATCTCCCCACTTGAAATTTCTACTTCACTGTCTCTAATTGCCAGAGCCACTGCAGTAGAGCAGAGCAGAGGATCGAGATGAAGGACCCAAAGCAGAGGGAGGGGGGCAGACACATGAAGAAGGTGAGCATAGAATCAACCTAAAATCCTGGGAAAAATTTAGTCTGCCAGATGAAGAATAATAGCAAAAATATTAAGACTATACCTAACAGGCTAAGTGGTCAGTGTCAGGAAGGGGCGCAGGGCATTCTTCAGGGTCAGTGAATACTTGGACACCTAGGTAAACATTAACGTCATGGAAACCTGTCTGCTGAAATGGGACCCCAGTTGCAAAGCTGGACTCAATATAATTCAGACTTATCAGAGGACTGAGGAAATTTAAGAGCGAGGGAGTAAAGCGGAAGCACATTTAATGGAACCAGAGAAGAGATGGGGAGACAAGGATGGTGGTGCTGGGCAGATAGTAGGAACAGTAATAAAGCTGAGATTGGTTCTGAAAGGTCCTTCCTAAAAATTCTTTTCTGCCTCAGCTCAGTTGAAGAGCTAGTTGACTGCATGGTTGGTCCTGAGGGAGTAAGTTTTAGATCAGTAAAGAGGGAGTATATATGTAGCTGTCCCATGGACCAAGAAGCCCAGCGAAGCATGGATTTGCCCCAGCAGGGAGCTGGGGAAAAAGGAGAGGGGAGAATGGAGAGGAGGGGACAGATGAGGGCAGCGAGCCAGGGATGAGGGAAAAGATGCTGCAATGGAAAGAGAAGAAATAGAGAAGTCAAAAATCTGCCTACTTGTCTGTTTTTGCCTACAAAGGTAAAGATTCATGAATTTTAAAAATGGGAGATGAGAGACTATACAACAGAAGGATGAGATTGAGGTAAGGGAGCCTTAAGAAGTGACAAGTCATTAAAAATAAGGGAGGAAAAAAGCCAGTTACACTAACTTCCACTAAAGAAAAAAAAAAATCCAAGTTCCTAACCATTTGTGAAAATAAAATGAGATTAAATGAGAAAACACCTTGAAAGGTTAAAAGCATGAATCAAATGCAAGATGGGTTTTGTTGGTACGCATCATGGGTAAGACTGTTAGGGGCCACCAGATTACAGGAATAAACTCTGTAGCTTCTTTCCCTGGGTTGATTGTTGCTTCTCTTTTCCAGGGTGGTCCCGCAGATGACCTGGAGCAGATTGACACTTATTTAGAAGCTTTGCTTAAAGAAGATAATCTCCTTTTCCAGAACACTTTAAGTAAAGTGACTGTAGATGTAGGACATAGTCTCACTTTAGAAAAGAAATGAAAGAACTTCTCAAAATTAAAAGTCAGAAAAGATATTCCCTTTTAAAAATTCTAATAAGAAAATTGGAAAATTCTTTGCAGAAAATTTTCCTTTTTTTGTTATTGTAAAGTTCACCCTGTTTAACTCTAAGAAAATTGTATACTTCAGAAATGAAGACTGATTTACAATTTATATATCCCCCAGCCCTATTTCCTAACTCTTCATCTTCTTTCAGAAATAATTTCTAAAGGACTCCAATTCCCATGTGAGCTACCAAGAAAAATGAAAATGTCATTCAAGCTTAATTTTGTTTTTACTTAAAAGATTGGAAAACTTGAAAACAGTGGTTTTCAAAATCAGTATACAAAGGACTGCAGAATCACCTCCTCTTGAAATGATGTTCAAAAAGAAAGACATTATGCTCTTTCTCCACTATAGCCAATAATAAAGCAGAAAATATCATCCTCCAAAAAACTTTGAGATACAGTTTATAATTTTATTATTTAGTCATAGTAAAAGAATACACCTCCTAAGCATAATATGTATGTATATTACACATATGTAAAAATTGTGTTTTTTACACTTTCCTTGGTAACTGGTTGTTTTATTTGCTTGTTTAGAAATGTCTGAAACTTTGGACAAAAACAATAAAACATTTAATATTTAATTGTGGCATTGTATAATTTTACTTTATGTATATGCACATAGTACAAAATTCAGAACATGGGAAACAGAATATAGTGAAAAGTCTTTGTTCCATTCCTGTCTTTAGCCTCTTCCTTCCTTCTTTCTCTTTCTCTCTGTTTTCCCTCCCTCCCTCCCTCCCTTCTTTCCTTCCTTCCCTCCTTCCTTCCTTCCCGCCCTCCCTCCCTGTGTAGATGTTTTAAATGGATATATTGCTTAGTGGCAAAATCTGGGCTTTCTGTATAGCCCTTACCTGATTAGTGTACGTAGTACCCATTAGGTAGTTTCTCCTTCCGCACTCCTCTCCCGCCCTCCTACACTTCTGAGTCTCCAAAGGCCAATATGTTCACTCTCTGTGTCCATGTGTACTCATAAATTAGTTCCCACTTATACGTGAAAACGTGGTGTTAAACTTCCTGTTTCTTAGTTATTTCACTTAAGATAATGGCCTCCATGACTGAGTAGTATTCCATGGCTCTGTGTGTGTGTGTGTGTAATGTGTACCACATTTTCTTTATTCAATAATCAATTAATGAACACTCATGTTGGTTCCATGTCTTTGTTCTTGTGAGTAGTGCTGTGATAAACATATGTGTGTGGATATCTTTTTGATATAATGATTTCTTTTCCTTTGAGTATATACACAGTAGTGAGATTGCTGTATCAAATGGTAGATCTATTTTTAGTTCTTTGAGGAATCTCCATACTGTTTCCATAGAGGTTGTACTAATTTACATTACTACCAGTGTATAAGTGTTCCCTTTTTCCACATCCTCTCCAACATCTATTATTTTTTCACGTTTTAATAGTCATTCTAGCTGGACTAAGATGGTATCTTATTGTGGTTTTAATTTGCATTTATCTGATGATTAGTAGGCAAACCTAGGAAAAACTCTCTTGGACGTTGGCCTAAGCAAAGAATTTATGACTGAGACCCCAAAAACAAATGAAACAGAAATAAACAAATGGTACTTATTTAAACTAAAAAGCTTCTGCCCAGCAAAAGAAATAATCAACAGAGTAAATAACCTACAGAATGGGAGAAAATATTCACAAACTATGAATCCAACAGTGGTCTAATATCCAGAATCTACAAGGAACTCAAACAACTCAATAAGAAAAAACCAAATAACCCCATTAAAAAGTGGGCAAAGAGGCTGGACATGGTGGCTCACACCTGTAATCCTATCACTCTGGGCAGCTGAGGTGGGAGGATCACTTGAGCTCAGGAGTTCGAAACCAGCCTAAGCAAGAAGAGCGAGACCCCTGTCTCTACAAAAAGTAGAAAAATTCGCCAGGTGTCATGGCACATGCCTGTAGTCTCAGCTACTCAAGAAGCTGAGGCAAGATCACCTGAGTCCAGGAGTTTGAGGTTGCAGTGAGCTATTATATGATGCCACTGCCTTTTACCCCGGACATCAGAGTGAGACTCTGTCTCAAAATTAAAAAAAAAAAGGTGGGCAAAGGACAGGAACAGACATTTTTAGCCACTTAATTACTCTTTTCAAGAGGCATGTTTTTACTTGTTACTCATAAATCCATTCCCAATCAATGTGTATAAAACCATATAAACAATTACATAGCTGTAAATAAGGATATATGTAATAGCATCCAAACGATGCTGTTGGTTTTTTCCCCTCAATATGCCTTTAAGATCATTCCATATCAGGATCATGTAATAATAAACAGTACATGGAATAGTATACATGTACTGAGAGATAATGAGATAATCTCTCAGTATCTTTAACTGTTTCTTATTATTCCATTCTATGGAAATACTGGATTTATTTAACTATTCCCTTATCAATGACTATTTTGGTTTTTCAGTTTGTTTGGATTTACATGTGCACAACAGTGAATATCCTTGTAAATTTGTTCATTTCACATATGTATAATTATACCTGTCAAGTATCTTGGAAGATGAATTGCTGGGTCAAAGGGTTCATATGTATTTTATTATTAATAGATGTTGCCTAATAGCACTCCATAAAAATTTTATTAATATACACTCCTACAGCAATGTATGAGTGTCTGTTTTCTCTCATCTTCATCTGCCCAGTGAATTATCAAAATTTCTTATCTTGCTGATCAAAAGACTATATCCTTCTAGTTTTACTGTACATTTATTGTAGTTTTACTGTGCTATATCCTTGTAGTTTTACTATACATATATTTTGAGTGCAGTTGAGCATCTTATACATCTTACATGTTTTAAAGTCATTTGAATTTTAAAATTTGGCCTTTGTCCATTTTCGTATGGTGGTAGCTATTTTTCTTACTGCTTTGTAAGAACTATTTTTCACATTAGGGAAATTGTCTTTTTTATATAATATGTATTACAAATATTTTCTTTAAAATTTTATTTTTTATGTTTTTGTAGTGTTTTGATGCATGTGGAATTTTTAAAAATATTTTAGTTTAACATTCTTTTGTTTATGGCTTCTGTAATCATATTTTTTCTAACTATATTTTTGTACCCATTAACCATCCCCACTTTATCCACCCTGCCCCTCCCCACTCCCTTTCCCAGCTTCTGGTAACCATCATTCTACTCTCTGTCTCCATGAGATCAATTGTTTTTAATATTTAGCTCCCACATATGAGTGAGAACATGTGAGATTTGTCTTTCTGTGCTTGGCTTATTTCACTTAATATAATTTTCTCCAGTTCCATCCATATTGTTTCAAATGGCAAAATTTCATCCTTTTTGTGGCTATATTTTCCATTGTATATATGTACTACAATTTCTTTATCCATTCATCCATTGATGGACATTTAGGTCGATTCCATGTAATCATATTTAAAGAGGACTTCCATGCTAAAATTATAAAACAACTTTGCTTTCTTATAGTGATGTTAATAATTATATTGTTAAACCTTTGATTCATCCAGAGTTTATTTTGGACTAAGAAGTAAGTCACGAATCTAACTTTGTGCATGCAGATGTGTGTGTGTATATTTTCAGATGGCCACAGCATCATCCCACAATTATTAATTGAAAAATGAATCCTTTCCCCACTGATCCGCAATACCACCTTTATTGTATGTTAAATTCCTATTTGTATTTGAGCCTAGTTCTAAAAAAAGAAAAAAAATCTCTCTCTTTTTTTTTTAATTGAGTGTTCCATCTTTTGTCATGCCAGACCCATGTTTCACTAGGGCTAGTTAACTTTATTTTTCAGTATTTTCCTGTGTATCTTTGCATGTCTAATTCTCATTTAGCCTTAGAATTAGATTTTAAGTCACCACCCCTCAAATTTTATTTTTATTTTCTTAGGTTTGTGGTAATAGTATAGATTAATAGGTAATTGACATGTTTTTTGATACCAAGTCTTTTCCCTAAGTCCAAAATATGTTTTTTGCATGCTGAAGTTTTCATTGGTGCTCTGTAGTACCATTAAAAATTTTTCTTCAAATACATCTTTCACATTCCTAGTTACAGTTATTGTAATTAGATCTATTCCTTAGCTCATCATAAATGGAAGCTTTTTTCCATTATCTTATGACTAGTTTATGTCATATACAGCAAGCCTCCCGATTTTTGGATATCATTATTTTTCCAGTATAAGAATTCTTATTCTACAAATAGTTTTAAGTTTTTCTGCATCAGCAGGTAATCATTATGCAGATTTTTGATGTTTTATTTTGTTTTATTATTTTACTTTTTGGAACAGGGTCTTGCTCTGTCATCCAGGCTGGAGTACAGTGGTGTCATCATAGTCCACTGCAACCTCCAACTCCTGGGCTTAAATGATCCTCCCAGCTCAGCCTCCTGAGTAGCTGGGACTACAGGTGTGCACCGCCCCCCCTGCCCCCGGCTAATTACTTTTTTGTAGAGATCAGTCTCACTATTGCCTAGGCTGGTCCTGAACTCCTAGCCTCAAGCAATTCTCCCTCCTCTGCCTCCCAATCTCTTGTGGTGGGCCTATGAAGATTTTTTAAAAAGCATGTGAAGAAATAGTTTCTGGAACTTAGGTCATTGCATTCTTGATTTGTGTAAAGTTTTCTCTCCACCAGGGATCTTCTTGCCCCTTGAAAACTTGCATTACCTCTTTCTACCACCATCACTATCCACTTTTCCTTTAATCTAAAAGTTGGAGATTAAAAATGTTAATGGTGCTAGGTCAAAGCCTCTGAGCATCCTTCTGGCAGGCATTTAGAAAGAGTCTAAAGAGACTTCCCCAGAGAATGCTTTTTGAAAATTCTGGCAGGATAGTCCTCATATTCCTAACTGAATAATCCCCAAGGCTGAGTCCTCACTATCTCATTTTTGTTCTTTTTACTCTGCACAAGAAATCACTTTAATGGTTTTAAGTAATACTTCCAAATGGGTAAGTTCCAAAGTTCTATGACCTTACTGAACACTTACTATTTTGCTCTATGAAATAGAATTGTGTTATTGAAAATCAGCATTGGTATGTTTGGAAAAAAGTTAATCATAGTCACCCTAACCACCCCCACTTCCTGTCAAGGCAGTTCATTTAGGCCACAGTGGTTCCAGTTCTTGGGAATCTGGGATTTTAAATGGGTAATCAGTCAGAACTAATGAATAGGAATGAAGGCAGAAACCAGAAATATGAACTGAGCCAAAACAGAAATAGGATAAAGAATCGAGTGAGGTTAGAAGAGCAGAACTAGAATTTAGCAGTAACATAATTACATTATTTCCACTTATGGTCATCTGGTTCTAAGTATGATTTGTAGCAAAATGGGTTGAGAACCACACAGGGCAAATCATTTGCACTACTGGACCATGGATCCAGCTCTTAGGTCCGTTGACACTATTCCCAAGTCCATTGGCAACTGTGGCTTGGTTAGGACAAGACTAGCCACACTACGCAACTGGAGTGCTATAAAGCTGGCAGGCCAAGGCCATGTGTATACCTGAGAGACAGAAAAGACTGGAATGGGGATGGGGGTGGGAAGGAAGAACAGTGCCAGAAGGCACAGGCCAGTATGTTCCTTTATCTTCAGACCACACTTTACTGACTACTACATCTACAACTCTTCTTACTATAATTATCTGATAATCTCTATTTTCCTCTTTATACATATAGACTTCCTTTTAATTCAACAATACTCAGAATGTATAATTTTCCCATGTAAAAATGCTCATCTAAATTTATCTTCACAATACTCAGATATGAAAAGGCAGATACTATTATTACTATTTTACAGATGGAGAGACCGAGACATGAGAATCTTAATGTTGCAATGTAATAAGGTAGGTAATAAGATAATAAGTGGTGGGACAAAGCCCAGAATCTGGGCTTCTTGATTGCAACTCAAAGTTTCTTCCATTTGGAAGTGGTACAGACCTACTGTACCACTCAATAATGTAGGCATAATTTTATGGCTAACAACATTGCAAGGATTACCCTTTCTAAAATAGTGCTTCTGCCCTTCACAGGAAACTTTACGCCTCTGGATGGCTGTGAGCACAATACCATCAGTTAGGGGTAAGTGACCTTGGTTTTAAAACTGTGCAGATGAGTTAATCTCACTGGCTTTCTATTCTTATTTGGCCTGTAGCAGTAAGAGGTTTAGAGTAGCTTTCTGAGGGCATATGTTAACCTCAAGTTTGAGTGAAGCATGAAAGACTAAATCCAGAGAAAACTTACATGAAAACAACCTGAGAAAACGCCGTAGACTGTGAATCACAATGGGGAACAGCGGGTCTGTAGCTGGTGGTCAGATAGCAATTCCCACACAGGAGACCTATGTGTGGTACAGAACATTTATGATGGAATATCCATCCGGCTTGCAAACACTACATGAATTTAAGACACTTTTGGGGCTGCAGGGTCTGAATCAAAAGGCCAATCACCATGTTAATCAAGTTTATAATACCTTTGACATGAACAAGGTAAGAAATTTTACTTTTCGTTTGGTCTGAAAAACGTTTGGTTCGTTTGGTTCTGCATTATTTCTTTTTTTTCTTATAAAATAGCCTTAGGTAAAATGTGTGCATCCCACTGAACAGAGAGGTCTTCAGACATCCCACAGCTTGTAGGTAAGTGAGTCATTAAACACATTTAGCACTGACGGCGTGAAAATAATTGGGAGCTAGCCTCTCTCTGCTCTTCGAAATGTTCTGCATGTAGGGAGTTATTTTAAAACCAAATTAAATCTCAGCATGGAATTCTAATGCTATCGTTTAAATAAATCTAATAAGTGCAGATTGATTTACAAAGACTGTTTTCAAAGTATTTAATGCATTGGTGACATTTTATAGAAAAGCAAATTACAGGAATCCGCTTTTGAAAGTGTGATTGCATCTAGATTGGCAGATAAAAATCAACACAAATTAGCCAACATGTTGTCTGTACTCAAATCAAAAGTTAGAATGCTTTATAATACTTTTTTTTCCATATCTGACCAATTTAGTTTGTGGAAAATCAAAACAACTTATGGTTTTAAATTCAGACAAATTTTAGTTTCTAAAGATTGATATTCAACTATTGTCTTGAATTTACTCATTCCTGAGGAGATATGGTGCATTTAATTTCATTTCTTGAAAAAATACAAAGATGTGCAGAGAAAAGAAGAAATGGAATAGAAAAAATGAGACAAAAACTAACAACCTGACATACCAGGCTCAAGTTCTGGGTGGATTTCCTTGTGTATTTCAGTTACTTTACCTGTAGATTTGTATATTTCAAAATGTGCAGATGCTGACTAGAATAAAAGGGAAGGTGGAAAATACTACTAATAGA
Organism: Lepilemur ruficaudatus; assembly: GCA_963574885.1. Lineage (NCBI taxonomy): Eukaryota > Metazoa > Chordata > Mammalia > Primates > Lepilemuridae > Lepilemur > Lepilemur ruficaudatus. The sequence goes on along the minus strand of CAUYRT010081667.1, from coordinate 1,779 downwards.
AAAATAGAGACAACCCTTTGATCCCTTTTCTAAAGCCAAGAAACAGCGCTCCCTTCGATAGCTCAGCTGGTAGAGCGGAGGACTGTAGTAGCTAAAGCCAAGAAACAGGCTTAAAAGGAGGTAACAGCCAGGAATTGAGGAAAATTGAACTTGTGCAAAATTAACTGCTATTTTAATCCTAATTGCAATGTTGGGGATAAATTTCTTTTAGGACATTGTCTTTTGTGCTTCATCATCAAACATGAGTTCAGCACTGCCTGTTTAGTATAACAGTGTTTTTTTCTTCCTCATAAATTTTATTTAGTGTAGATGCAAGTAAAAGGAGATCTGCCCCCAAGGAGCTTACAAATCAGTGGGAAAATGGAGCTGATTCTGCTTTTGTTCCTAAGCCTGTTATGTTCCAGATACTATGAGCATGTTGTCATGTTGTCTCTATTTGCTTGTAGTATGTATCTGTCAGCTCTCAAACTTGTTTCTCTCTTCTTTCTTTTCTCTCTTTTTCTGTGTTTCACTCTTTTGAGTGGCTGCTGCTGTCCCACTGTGCCTGCCATAAGCAGCCCAGTTTCAGGATGGAAGGCTGTTGCTCTAAACAGCAGCTTTTCAGGCTCCGATAGTACCCCTGAGAGGTTAGAAAATGAGCTATCATAGAGTTCTATAGTTACTCTCCAAAGGTGTTGATGTTACATCCCACACCAGCGATTTTGTTGTTAACCCAGTGTCTGTGAAGGCACTGTGTGTGTCAGAGGTTCATATGCAAAAATAGGAACATGTGCAAAGGAAGGCTGAGTGGAAACGGGGTTCTGCTGTCAAAATGCAGCCTGCTGTCAAGGAAGCAGGGGCAGACAACATCACAACAGACATGCTGAGGTGTGTGCCACTAGAGCGAGAGCCCTCTCTGTGTCCGTCACAAAAATGGCCAAACCCATCTCAGAAGCTTAATTTGGATCACTTGGACTTTCTGCTGATATTCATGATTTATCATAGAGACTTTGTTTGCCTAGGAAGCAAGTGAGCCTAAGCAGTGATGACAAATGCCACGAAAGGTGTGGGGATCTCAATGTAAAATCAGGTCCTAAAATGAGAAGTGTAAGGATTGTTCGTTATCGAGTGATACTAAGAAATGATGTGGAACCATGCACAGAAAAACAAAAAAGAGCCATATATTTAATCAGATAAATCAATAAAACTACCAGAATCCCTGAGGATTTATTATTTCTATGGAGCTCCTCTGCAGTTTTCCATTTTTTTAATGAGTTCAATTCCCTTTTAATTTTTATTTTTAAAATAAATTTTATTGTGTATGTTTAAGGTATACAACATGATGTTATGGGATACAGGTGGACAGTAAAAAAGATTACCGTAGTGAGCCAAATTAACAGATCCATCATCTCATGGTTACCAATTTTGTATTTTGTCTTTGTGTTAAGGGCACCTAAAATCTCATTTAGCACAAATTCTATATACAGTACAATTTTGTTGCTTATAGTCCTCATGTGGTACATGAGATTTCTAGGTTTGTTCATCCTACGTATCTGCTACTTTGTGCTGTGGCCCCTTCTTGGGGAGGAGAAGTGAACACAGAAGACAGACAACAAACGACAGACACACAAAGACGGTACAAGACTGCAGCAGCCCCTTCTTGCAGCGTCTTTATTTTTAACACTGTTCTTTTGGCATCTGTCCCAGTCTACCCCAGCTTTTCCCACCACTATTTTCTGTTCCCAGAATGTTTTTGTCTCAGCATGGACTGGTTCTCACCGCTCTGCCTCAGGGAGTTGA
>CAUYRT010081665.1:0-20405 GCA_963574885.1 Lepilemur ruficaudatus | reverse complement strand
CAACTAAAAATATATAGAAAAAATTAGCCGGGCATGGTGGTGCATGCCTGTAGTCCCAGCTACTCGGGAGACTGAGGCAGAAGGATCGCTTCAGCCCAGGAGTTTGAGGTTGCTTTGATCTAGGCTGACGCTACGGCACTCTAGCCCGGGCAACAGAGTGAGACTCTGTCTCAAAAAAAAAAACAAACAAAAAAACAAATCCAAGACTAAATTTAGTCTCCTGATTTTATTGACTTTATAAACTTCTAGATGAAAGCTTGCGCAAAACCTCAGTAATATGGAAACAGTTTGCTACAACAGAAAAAATGAGTTGCAATGTATTATGGAAGCTCATAAAATTTTCCTGAGGTTTCGAGAGAGCTCAAGTGTCCACCATCAAGGGGAGTTCCCCCCACCCCACCACCACCACCAAAGACTACAAAGTTAACCAAGACCAGAACTACCTCCTTACTTTGGCATGAAATTTGATCCTACCAAGCATCACCCTTGGGTGAGCAATGGAGGCCAGATTCAACAAGACAGCACAAGGGAATCTCATTCCTCGGACAAATTCTTTTTCACAAACATTAAAATTAGCTTTGTTTTCCTCTAGTCTTTCTAGCTGAGAGATCTGACATAGCAAAGTGGGTGACCTTTCTGGCATTCAAGAAGAAATGACTAAATGGAGATAGAATGGTTGTCTTCAAATATTAAAAAACAATTTTTTTATACTAGACAGGGGTGGCTGCCTCTGCGCCACTACCAGGGGGAGGAATAGAAGAGTAGAAGCACAAGAGGCTGATTCACCTCATCATGAGAAAGAACTTTCTGCCAATTCCAGCAACCTGAAACGCAATGCTCTGCTTTGTGGAGGAATGAGCTTCTTTATGCTTAGGGCATTTTCAAAATATTTGATTCACTTTTAAAATACATAATACATGCAAAAAGATGATATTCAAAAGGAGCAGAAAGATATATCATGAAAAGTTTGTTTCCTTCTCAATCCTTTTTCCCAGACATTGCTTTTTCTTCTGAGGAGACAACCTTTGTTACTTGGTATTTAATCAAAGGCCAAACAACTCTGTGAGGCATTGGACGAGATGACCTTTGAGGACCTTCCAATTCTTGCATCTCCTCCTTTAAATTTGCAGGTCGCAATCCTTATGGTTCTATCACAAAACACACATTTACTGCTCAAGGATTGGGCTGAGGATTTACGACTGTGGAAATATTGGGCCAGCTCTGAGCAGCCCTTATGGCAACTGGCAGGTTGCAACATATCACAAGACAAGTATCTGAGGGAGATAGCATATAGCTCCTGTGCAAAGCTTGTAGGAACTCTTTTGCTGGATGTAGTCCTCCCCCATTTGAAGTTAAAGACAGGAACAGAACTACAGGGTGATTGGAAAGGAGGGACGAGCATGGTGGGGGAGGGCTTGGGGCGAAGGAGGTAGGTTGGGGATAGAGTGGAACAGAATGAACGTGGTGCCCTCAGGGGCTGCTAACATGTCCCAGCAGTGATGGCTTGGACAGTAGCTTTTCTTGCCCATTGGGAAACCCCAAGTACTCCTCTTGGTCTTTATTCCTAGCTCTCTCCTGCTTTTTTCAAATTTCTTAAGTGACTCTAAAGTCTGTTGTCAGACAACCTAGAAAGCATGACTTAGTCCCCACTGCCATACAGAGCTACACATAACTACATAAACGGAGTCTCTTTTCATGTTTCTTGGCAAATTCAAAGGCATTTTTGTCCTTGAAGGTAAGCTCAAACCTCAGATCCTGACAGATGAGTATGGTTGTGGCCTTCACGGTCATGCAGACCTGAAAAATCTAGGTGGCATCTGTCCTATTTCAGGAGCTTGGCTACTTCTCCAGCACAAATGGAGGGGAGTGGAAAAAAGGTAGGGCTTTCAAAGCAGGACTCCAGACTGACCTTCAGTAAGAGGTACAAGAGGCCATCTTACCTAACTTTGGTCCAGCGTTTTAGAGGGAAAATAAATAATAAAACCATTTAATTATCCTAATTGTTTCAATGGCCATTACTAATTCTAAAGGCCAAGAAGTCAGTATTTACCAAATGTAAGTTGAAGAAAAATGTATATTTTCTAGGAATATTTTTATGTTGGCAGTAACAAAGTACATGGCAAACAGAATTAAAAAGTCTTTAAGGATTTTTTTTTTTATTCAAGAACAATTTGCAAGACATCTCAAGGAACAGATTACTAGCCCATTCTATACTTGGAGGCAGGTTTGGCATAGGTTTCACAAGCATCTGCTCACATCTAAAGCATCTGTCCACACTTTGTTCAGGGACCTTGGCCATGGGGATCTCTGGAGATAGAGCTGGGCTGGGGCTGGAGTTGTGGGCATCACCTTGTACCATGAAAACTCTACTTCTACTCAAAACAACAATAATATCAAAGATAAAAATAATGTTAGGAAGAGCTAACATATTTAAATGCCTACCACAGAGACCTTTGCTAGGAACTTGGCGTTTACAGAATGCTCTTATTTTTGCCTCAGTACTCATAAGATAAAGACTCATTGCAAAACTTTTTTTTTTTTTGGCAGGTGAGGGATCTAATCTGAGGATCAGAGAGGCCAAGCCACTTTCTCAAGGTCACACAGCCAGCAACTGAAGCAGTCAAGGCACAAACTCAGACTGCCTGACTTCTCAGATGATGCTGTTAACTCTTATGCTAAACTACTAAGAGCCAACCCAGGAGAAAAAAAGAAAATGTGGTAGAATGATTCCAAGGAATGAGCTTAGGCAAGAAGGAAGGGAACAATTAGCAAAGCGAATGGTAGGAAAACCAAGAGTAGAATCAAGCAACATGCAAAAAGTAGACTGAGGTTAGTGATGTAGAACTAAATATATAAATGGAAGGATAGGCTGAGACCTGCCTTTTATTTGATGCCTGTTTGTGTGGTTGAGTAGGTGTGGGCCTTAGAGGAACATGCAGGCCTAGCTGTCATCTTCTATTCCAACCACCACTCCCACCTCCAAAGCAGGGCAGAACTGGGGAAGGAAGTTCATGTGCCTCAGGTGGAGCCTGGGCCTTAGGTATAGTCCTGCAACCCATAACTAGACCCAGAACCAGAACCCATGTGCCAGCCTCTGAATCTGTCTAGAGTGCATTGTGAAGAGGTTGTATTGGCTTAAAGGAGTCACACTGGGCTGAAAATGTGTATCTCTAAAGAATACATACCACGAAACACTCATCCTAAGCACTACCTTAGCAGCATGAGAAATAGAGAAAGTTTTAACAAAAACTGTATGAATGATATAAATTGTTGGAGAATGGAAATAATGATCTACTTGTCATGGTGAACAATGCTCATTGCCAAACACATACAAAAAGTATTTTGGTATATCACAAATAAGTGTTTAGGTACAGTAATTAGAAATAACCCTCTTTGATCTAATCTCTACATTACAAAGATATCTTAAATTGGTATCTGTGACTTGAACACATTCCAACCTGAATTAGGGCTTTTCGTTGTTCATGTAAACCTCGGCCATGTTGGAGATGGTTTATGTATTCTGAGGTCTCTTTCTCCTTTGCTTAGAGGAAGAAATGCAGCATGAAGAGGAGGGATCTATATGTACTTCTTTGGCTTTTCTTACTAAATTAGAGACAGAAAGGCATTTCAGCCTATGGCAGTTCCCAATGTGCTTTTCTAAGCAGGAGGCGTTTTCACACTGCAGAATTTCTGTTCCCAGACTAACTTCAGTTTATCCAGTATTCCCCTTTGGGAGCTAAATACAGTGAAAACACTCAGTATTGTCATGACTTTGAATATGAAGACTGCCTTGCTTGGTGTTGACTCCTACTGACCATTAGAGTGATAATTAAATTTATAGACATTTTGCGAGCTAGTTGTTAAGCCATTGGTAGCTTGACATTGGCCACACTGGAAGTATTTACACCACAGGCATTGGCAAACGCTGCAAATCAGGGTATTTTTTGAGAATTAAAAATGAGACCATGGGCCGGGCCCAGTGGCTCACACCTGTAATCCTAGGACTCTGGGAGGCCGAGGCGGGTGGATCGCTCAAGGTCAGGAGTTCGAAACCAGCCTGAGCAAGAGCAAGACCCCGTCTCTACTAAAAAAATAAAAAGAAATTAATTGGCCAACTAAAAATATATAAAAAATTATCCAGGCATGGTGCCTGTAGTCCCAGCTACTCAGGAGGCTGAGGCAGAAGGATTGCTTGAGCCCAGGAGTTTGAGGTTGCTGTGAGCTAGGCTGACGCCATGACACTCTAGCCCCGGCAACAGAGTGAGAGAGTGAGACTCTGTCTCAAAAAAAATAAAAAAAGAGACCATGATTCCTTCGCTGACTATGCCATACATTCACAGTTTTTTCAGAAACCTTGTTGAACATCTATGAAGTGACAGACCTTGTAGTAGGTGTAAGAGCTATAGAGGTAGATGATACATAATCTTTGAACTAGAAGAAACCTCACCAACTTTGAGAGGCTCCCTGACCATTCTTTTGTCTACTGCTAAGATGAGTGAATAGCTTTGAGGCTATTCCCACTTGAGATTGAAATATTCTGAAGTCTCTTTCACTTGCCATGATCAAACATCCTAAGAAAGATGTTTCAAAAGCTTGTAACCAATTCATCTCAAAATAAAATGTTTACAGAATGACAGAAGAGTCCCTAACTCTTCAAAAACCTTCCTCTTCCTCTTCTAATCCTTATTCTGGTTTCTTGGGGAGTTTTTCATGCCAAAAAAAGAAACATAGGGTAATTCCCTTGGGTAACATGGGGTATTTGCTTTTGCTAGTGCCTTCCAGATTGCTGCTACTTATCATTTGTTCATTTTTAAATCTCATTCAAATATATGATTTTCTCTTTAGCTTCTATCCTCTCCACTTTTAATTCTATAGCTCTGTGTCCAGAATGAAAAATGCCAAAGAGAAAAAGAGATTGACTTGGGTTATATGACTTTGTTGACTGGAGCTGGAGTCTGACCTCCTGGTTTTGCCACTGATCTGCTGAATGGCCTTGAGCTATCACTTTCTGAATCAATGTGTAATAGAATGGTGTTTCCACCCACAGGGGTATTTAAAGAAATTAACTGGGGCCCTCTAGGACATTAGAAAAGGTAAAGACAATTGGCTATTATTAATTAATCTAGTGTTGCCCCAGTTCAACAGACAGGCTTTGTATTGTCCAGATTATGGAAAGCCTTGGATCTCTTACCTCTGAAAACCATAATCAGCTTAAAAGAACCTGAAACGGTGAATGCTTAGAATTTCCTGTTGAGGATCAGAGTCAGTGCTGTGGTTGCTCACAGGAAATAAAGCAGGATTAGGTAACAGCCTCAAAGATCTGGGTCACTATGGGACCGTGACTTAAGGGGAACATGGAAATGGAAGACAGAAAGGGAGTGAATCCTAGGCCTCAAATATGAGGGTGCAGGAGTGAGTTGAGAGGGGAGGGAATTGCAGATTTTTCTCTATTTCTTTTTATTTTGGGTTTTAGTTCTTTCCCTTTGCTGATGCTTGTAGGATACTTCATTTTTAAGCCTCCTCAATTTAAGCCATTTTTAAGGTTCTGAGCATTTTTTGAAACACCTGCTCTGTGACAACCTGAGGATACATTGGAGAGAAAGATGACATATCTTCTCCCAAAGAAGCATGTAGTCCATGGAGGAGAAAGAGAAGAAAAGCATGCCAGCAGGATATGTCAAGGAACATGGTGCAGCAGATCACACACAGCTAAGAGCTGGTGGGATGACCCTAAGCCAAGCTGATCACATTAGGGGGAGATTCCTGGAAGAAGTGATATCTGGGCTAGTATAGGGACAAATGAATATTAGCCAGCTATGTAAGGAAAGGCTATTTCAAGCAGAAGGAAGAGAACATGTACAGAGATGTAAGAGAGGAAGGTACTTCAAAGAATTCTAAGTAAAGCTGGAGCTTACAGTTTGATCAGGGAGGAGTGGCAGGGGATGAGTAAGCCAGTCCTGGAATGCCCCAATGGGCTGTGCTAAAGAATAGTTTATCCAGGAGGAAAACAAGAAGCCATTGAAGTATTTTAATCAGGACATTATTAGAGTTGTGATTTAGAAAACATTCAAAAAATAATAATAGTAAGATTATTTAATATTTATTGAGCACTTATATGTCAGATATATTTTAAGCACTTTTCCTGATATAATGCATTTTGATTCACAACATCCTTGCCCAAAGCCATGTGGTAGCAGCAAAGTGTACAAACCAGTCAGTACCACCAGCAACCCTGCTCTTAGCCACTAAGCTATAAATGTATGTTACCTTGTTGTTGCTCAATGAGAAATACTAATTCTCATTGTTTATCATTCCTTTATTGTTTTTTAATTTTAAGCCAGTATACTCCAGCAATTTTCATGTACAAACACGAGATCTGACTTTCTGAAAACCCCCAGATTTCAACCATATAAGGTCTGGGTTGGGGGGAGGCATTATAAATTGGAAAGAATGCACAGAAAATTTTATACTAACTGGACTTTTGTTTTTGCCGTTCTGAGGCAGTTGCATGGTTTCTTAATAAAGATAACCATGAAAGTCATTTCCATTTGGTTCAATTCTGAGCTCTGCTTGGAATCTACAAGGATCCCTATTCTAGGCTCAGTGTCTGGATCCCAGAGTGAATTGTTCCTCCTTTAGATGACTATGAGAGAGAAAACTCATTTCCTTTATCTCACTTTGAAGCCAGTTTTTTTTTTTTTTTTAACTCAGATTACCAGTTAACAAGGAGCACAGTTCAGAAAAGTCAAATCAGAATTAAATGAAGGATAGTTAAAAAAATTAAAAATAAAAAGAATTTCTTTCATTCCTAGAGGACAAATCTTTATGTAACCTTAGATTGTGCATAGCTCCTGAGATATGCTCACTCATATCAAATATTAATTTTATTCAGTCAATCAAGTAAAACTTACTAAACACCTGCTATGTACCAGGCACCATGCTAGCTAGAGATAGAGAAATGTTTAAATCATAGTTTCTACTTTCAAGCCTAATGGAGGATCTCCGAGTCACTGATACTATTATGTCAATGTAGATGTTTATCATCTTCATCTCTCTGAACACCTCCATTTCTCCATGGCTCTCACCACGTGTCCTTAGACTTGCAGGTAATCCTAAAACATTCCTTCCCCTGAAATCCTCCAATTCTGGACAGCCACTCTCATCCAGGGAGAGGAGAGATGGCTCCTAACTTGGGCCACCTGATTGAGTCAATTTGTCACCAATTCATCACTTCCTCCAACTTTCCCATTTGACTAACAAATGACCAGGCGTACTCCAGCCTGTGTTGTTGTTATAGGCCTATTTGGGAGTTATTGGACTGTGGCCATTTTCTAAACAGAAAAGTAAAAATTTTTATTTGAAGCCATCTGGAAAGAATCACTATTTATTTAAGCATTGAAAACAGCCATACCTCTAAAAGAAATGCCGGTCCTTTAGAGAATCTCTGAGAAGCCCAGCTATTTGATGTCAAGCCAACCCCATTCTTTCTCAAAACATACCAGTTCCTCCTTGGGAAGGTGTAAGTTGTGAGACCCCAAATGCAGTGCTTAAGGATCCATTGTCATGGAAACAAAACTAGGACATGAGCAGTTCATTCAGTCTCATGCCCTCTTTCCAACCAGACACTGTTCTAGGGGAAGAGCTGGGCAGACATGGTCATGCTGCCATGGAGCTAAAGGAACAATCCGTGATCAGACAGTTTCACATCAGAAATTTTTACCCTTTCAGTATTTTTTCAGGAGAGCCCATCTTTCTCATTCCTGAGTGGAGGAGGGCATGGAGAACTTTGAGAAAGTGAGGACTGTAGTTAATTTTACATTAAGTGTATTAGCTACATTCTTCTCCTGTTTTCTCTCTTTCCTTTCTTCTCTCCCCCTTTCTACCTACTCCTCTTCTTTCTCAGCTCATCCTGCTCATCTCCAATAGTGTCATACTGACCTCTTTTCTACACTCCGGTGAGTTGACAAACCAGTTCGTCAACTATCACCCTCACCTCCGCAGTCATCACTAACCCCAAGTGACAGGTCAAGTTTCTGAACTGGAGAGACAGGATATGCCCTTTACAAAGAAAATGAGGACAATCTTCTCAAAGAGAGATGCCAGTCTCAGCTGCTCCTAAATGTAGCGTCTCATTCAGGCTTCCTGAGAATATCATTGACAGCATTTTTGTGTAGTGCAGCAGTTGACAACACCTTGATTTTATAGATATGAAGCTTTAGTCAACTTTGTCTCACCAGTGCCCAGCGGAGTGTCAGGCCATAACGAGTATATATGGTATTGCCTGCTCAGTCCTGCCCACTTATCTTTAAAACTATGTCTCTCTCTCTCCACTTCATCCTTACGGCATTCTTATGTTATCCCATCTGAATAGTCATTAATTGATTGATAATAGGGTACATTTCCAAGCTGGACCATGTGACTTCCCCTAGATCTTTGGGGGCTTGAGATCATAAGTGGCCAAAAACTACAAGGCATAAAGCTTGGAAGATGCCCCTAGTCAGGTTTTCACCACGAGGGAATAGGCAGTCTGCAACAGAAAAGAAAATGACAACACCTAGAGACAGCAGAGAAAAAAGGTAGAGATAGAATCCTTACCGTATTAGGTCCCTGGCTCCAGTGATTCTTGGGGTCTGCTGTGTCCCTGCCCTTCTTGTGGCTTGGTTGTTCTGGGAGAAAACCAGGATCCTTCAAGTTCATTTCCATTTTTTCTTAAGGTATTAAGGTATGAATTGGGTTTCTGTCACTTGCAATCAAAAGGATTCTAACTATTCCCTGGCACTTAGCAGGTACCTTGCTGAATGATTGAGTGGTTTTTCAGTATCCAAATACAGAGTATCATAAGGCTAGAAGACACTGGAAAGGCCACTTAGTTTATTCCTCATTCCCAGGGTGGATCTACAGGCACACCAGCCAAAGAGAAAGTGCTCTTATCTTCAAAACCATCCTAGAGAAGATTTTATAACCTCCTTTGGTTACTTAACAAAGAAGATGAGACCCTCAGTCTTGATGATTTTCCACGTCTCATTTTTAAAGTGTTATTTTAAATCTTTAACTCTTTCATCTTTTTCAATTTTTCATGTGATCTAAAATCTATTTCTATTTTCCAGCTTTTTTGCTTAATATCACCATATATATCATTGTCCCCTTATGGTAAGCCTATCACCTTCCAGAGAATTAAAAAAGCTCATCATAGAGGGGTATATGCTGTTACATTCTCTCATCCAGCGAACATTTACTGGGAGCCTTGTACATAGCAGACACTGTGCTAAGGGCCGTGGTACTGATACATGACAGCTGGCTCCTCAGAGAAAATGTCGAAAACCTAATGTCCTGAAATCTCACTTGTCTGAAATTGAAATAATTAAGGCTCTTGTACTTATTTTCTTCACTAATTAATTCACTGTTCACTCATTCAATAAAACTTTTGAGTCGCTATTTGGGGCCAGCTACTGTTCTAGCTTGGGGTTTACAGAGCTGAACAAGGTTCCTATTTTCTAGTGGAAGAAAGAAAAAAAGCAAGTTAACAATTAACTAATAGTTTCATGTAGTTTCAGAGATAACTGCTCTGACTAAAAGAAGCAGAAGGAAGCAAGCACCTTGGGATGTGGGTGGGCTATTATAAATGAGGTACGCGAGGGGGTCTCCTCTGAGGAATGGGACATTTACACTTGAATTATGCAAAAGAGTAAGCCATGCAGAGATCAGATAGGATAGCAGTTCTGCCACATAGCCTGAGGAATTGGACTAGATGGTCTCTGGTGTTCCAGATTTTCTAGATAGAAAAACCTAGAATTTTACCCTTCCCACCAAGTTCTTGTTTTACTATAGTTTTTAATGTTTCCTTTTGAAACTTTTACCAGCACCTGTAATTTTCAGTTATGGAGCCCAGAATTAGCCCAGGAGCTCTAGGGAAGTTCTGTCAATAATTAAGACTGATGGCTCATATCTATAGATGCTGACATGATGCTTAATAAAAGCTACCCTCCAAGAACGATGAGCCTAAGATGCCAGACACAGGGAGTTCTGATCTTCCAGGGAAAGGGAATCGCTAAATGAACACACCAGTGCTGTGGTTAGTTTGACATATAAACCTTAATTTCTCCATCTGTAACTTTGAAGTACTCACAATAGACAAAGTACTGTCCTTATAATTTAATCTCACTGAAGAGAGACTATAGTCCAAATCCTTAAACAGTGAAGTCTACCAGATGGCTGGCATCTTTTGGTTGTGTCAGAAATGACTGCTTTTGATTATTGCTAGAATAAGCAGGGCATCATTTGGGCATTATGAACCTTGATTCTGAAGATTTGCTTTTGTTCTGCTGGTCACTCTGAGACCATTTCAATTTAAATTCTGAGATTGAGGATATTTGGACCACATTAGTAGTGTGAACTTAAACCACCTGTATTTAAAATCTTGTAGTTTAATTTCTCAAGTGAGATGTTCTTTCCCCTCTCTCCACTAGGGCCAAGAGTAAGACATGCAAGACTGTTTTCTTCTTGTTTACTGTTCCACTCTGTGTGGTGAATTTATTTCTTATTTACCTTTGTTTAAGGGTGTAGCCCTTTGGTATCTCAGCTTTATGTCTTCTATTAAGTTCCTCATATTGGGCATTTTTTTTCCTTAGAACATAAAATAGTGGTACATCTTTTAATTTATGGCTTCTTAGGTTGGGTAATGCATGGTAATTAACTGGAAAGCATAGCACTTTGGGGATGAATGCAAGATGGGTGTGCTGAATGAGAGTGCCGCAGCAGGGGAGAAAAGCCATTGAGAAGTGATACGCAAGCAAACAAGAACACTGGTTCATAGTCTTCAATCAGTCAGGAAAGAATAAGAATCTGACTTGGCTGATAGGTATGCCAATCATTATTAGTTGCAGGGCCATTTGGAGTCTGAATGCCTGGGGAAGAGATATGGTACTAGTGAGGTCTTATACCTTACAGGCCACATCAAAAATGAAAACACTGCTAGGATAGTGGCTCCAAGAGTTTACGAAGTGTAACTAAGGTTCAACTTGCGTGAGTCCCTGTTCTTTCCCTGGAAGGAAGGGCACCTGAGGCCCTTGCCCACCATTTGTTTACTATTTATCTCTCCTACTAAAGGCAAATTCCATTAAGGGAAGAAGGGACTTCGGTTTCCTTCTTCACCCGTGTCTTCCAGTGCCTATAATAGTACCCAACTCATAGTGGGGATTAAACAAATACACGTGCAATGAGTGTGCACCAGAGCCGAAGCCATGGCTGTAGCGCCTTAGGCCTAGTCTGCAATGCTGAGGAGGCCCCGTTACCAGGCTCAAAGCAAATAGTCTGAGGCTCCAGAGATACTAGAAGTGGAAGCCAAGTCGTGAAGCCAAGTGGGTCAGGAAGGCGAGGAGGAGGACTGGAGCAGGCAGAAAGAAGGATCCTGGAAGGATGCCCGAGCTGAAGAGCAGGCTTCGCCTGGCTCCTCCGGTAGTCCCTGCAGCCTCTGGTGTGGGTGTGCGCAGGGCGGGAGAAGAGCCAGCATGCAGTGAACAGAGAGGTTTCAATAACGCTAATGGATGTATTTTTTTTTAAAGGCTGTCAAGGAGATTCTTAAACCATAGAAAATATTTAACACACTCATTCTAATCTCAAAAAATAACTCATGGACAGAAACAAAGCAGTAGAGTGCTTAGGTGCTCACAGGCTTGACTTCCCATAAGCATCTGTCTGTCCCACATTTAAAGGAATCCTTTCTTCATTCTTGTCTCTCCTCCTTAGCACCAAGCTTCCTTCTTTCTTCAACTCACTGCAATCCAGCTTGAGCCCCTAATATACTTTAACTAAGGTTACTCCTAACTTCTTAATTATGGAATCTGGTCGCTTCTTGTTACTCCTTTCCTATTTTAATTCCTACATGAACTATGGCATTTGACACCATTGACAACTTCCTATTTCCTAAAACTCTTCCTGTCCTTGGTTTCTGGGACAACAACTTCTGGTTTCTTCTCAGTTCAAATTGCTACCTTCTCTTTCTTGTATTGTCTTTTATTTGTCAGTATTATCTAGGCTTGCCCACCTGGACCCTCTCTTCTCACACTATACCATCTCCTTGAGTTATGTCATTGGTATGCATAGCTATAAACGTCACTTTTAAACTGATGACCCCTAGAAACAAATCTCCAGTCCAGTCCTCTTTTCATAGAGCCAGATTGTATATGCAGCTGGAAATTATCAAGATTACCAACTTTGCCTGGATTATTGCCAAAGCCTAACTAAGTTGGGAATTGCACTTAGGTGTTTGATCTGATCTGATCAAACTGTTTGATTTGATCTGATCTCTTTTTGTCTAATTTTCCTCCTGGCATTCATCTTCCAGTGTTTGTTCATTCTTAGACCCTGCTCTGATCATGCCTAGAGTTCTCTCCAGCCTACAGAGTAAGTATCACACAGCCATATAATGTCATACTGGTGTTCACCCACCTTTTCCACCTAATCTCCTATTAATCTCACACAATCTTTCTATGCCTTTTGCCCTGAATAGACCATTTTTGATAAATTCTTTCAGTTTCTACATAAGTAAGCTCCTCTTCTTGGAATTGTCCCATCCTGCTGGTACCTTCTTGGGAAACTCTTATTGGGTTTACCTCCTTAATGAAGGTTACCTCCTTAGTGAAACCTTCCCAGATGTGCAATCAGTGTTAGTCATTACTGTACTTGGGAGGGTTCCTCAAAGCATTTTGCACATACCTCTGCTATTACACTTATCATATGGTGCTGTAATGCAGTATCTATTTCTTTCTCATTAGGTTGTGAGTTCCTATGGAGAAATACTGTGTATAAAGCATCTTTGTAAGCTAATCATAAAGCATAGTACTCGGTATATAGTAGGAACTCAAACATTGCATCAATGAATACATGAATGAATGAGGAGTCTGGCTGGGGTAGCTTTTTGTTAGCCATGAACTCCTTTCTAAAGCCAGCACCGCCACATTCCTAACTCATTTGTCAATCTTTAATAAATCACTCTCATTGACTCTTGTGTAATAGTCAACAAAATGAAGAGATCAAAAAACCTTTAATGAGCATGGGAAGGGAATTTCTAAGCACAGAAAACACTCCAACTAAGAGCCTCCTAAACACAATTTCAGATCCATCAGGTCATATTGAATTTAAAATTAATTTTTAAAAAATTTAAAAATTAATTAATAATTTATATTTATTGAGAGTTTTGTGCTAAGGTGCTTTACATAATTATTTCATTTACTCCTCACAGCAACCCTAGGAGATAAGTACTATACTACCCTCTTGATGGTATAGATGAAGGAACTCAGGCCTAGAGGGCCATGATTATACCATCTGTACTGGAGCTCAGCTAGGGTGAGTACAGAGCCCAAGCTTGTAGTCACTGTGGTTCATCACCCCCGTAGAGGCTGCCCCTCTGCACCAGTTCCAGTACCATGTACTCGTTAAAATTTGTATATGGTCTCCTAAGACATCCTCTCTGCTCTTCCCTACCCCAAGCCTGGGCTACAGACCCCCCTTAGTGCCATTTGCACACCTCTGTCATAGCACTGTTCACATTTTATTGTGGTTATCTGTTAACCAACCTCTACTGTCCAATTAGAGCACAAACTTCTCAAGGGCAGAAAATGGTTACATTCACTGTTGTATCCATAGCACCCAACAAAGAGCCCATTCCTTAGTAAGTTTTCAGTGAATGTTTATTGAATTAAAATGAATCAAGTGGAGAGAAGCCCCAGGCTCACTCATGTTCCTTAGGGGCAGCAATGTCTGCCCCCAGAACTTCTTATTTCCCTTCTGCTCTCCAAGCGTTTCTCAATATTGAAACTGATGCTCTCTTTTGTTTAACATAGAAATTTCACAACCTCCTTGAAAATCACTAATAGGCAAAAGATGACTAACAGCTGGATGTGCATCTTCTGCATATCCTTACTAGCTAAAAAGTCTTTGTTCAGATTCCCTTTAGTCACTTTGTATTATGAACACAAGAATATTTTTTTAAATATGTATGTACGTATGTATAAAATATTTCAATATTGAATGTAATTCTTAACATCATCCCTCTCCCCATAGATCATGATATGGCCCCACTGAGAATCCCTGGCTGCCCAGTTTTGCTCTGGCCAAATTCCTTTCCCCAGACAGAATCCAGCCTCTTGAACCTTATCCCGTGACTGGGCTTCACCACAGGTAACCAGACTTGCAAGATGAGGAACTCCTGCTCATGACACTTCCAAGTACCTCCTGCCATGTGAGCATGTGTGTACACACACACACACACACACACACACACACACACCTCTATCTCCCTCCCCATCAGTGCACCCTCCACTTTATTTGGGCTCCAACTGCTGACCAAAACTTTAGGGCTAACTTGTGCAAGACATGTTCACTGACTTTGCCACACTCTTGGGCCTAGTCTGCCTTCCTCTCCTCCACCTCCCACCTCTCAAGCCTTGTTTACCCTGGTGGGCAAGTATCATGCCAGGACCTGGCTCCCTCTGGTCCCTCCCTGCCCTCCCATTCCAAAGACATGACACATTTCAATAAACCTGAATGTCTAACAGGCTGAGAGAGCAGAGGACTCTGCCTGAAGCAAGCATGTGGTATTTCCCACCCTGGAAAAACACAACAAGGTAAGGCGTAGCTTTGTTTGGTTTGTAGCCAATTTTATCTCTCAGACAGTAGAGGAAATTACCACTTTGAACTTCACTCTAACAAGATTGAAGTGATTGGTTGATATGAAGCCTTAGATATTGTATTGACCAAGCAGTAGGTATTATTCTTAATCAGAGAGGCAGAGTAGGGTAGTGGTAGGAGCTCCAGCTCTGTATTCAGAAACACCTAAGTGCAATTCCCAACTTAGTGCAAACTTGGACATGTTTAGTTAACTTTTGTGAGATCCAATCTTCTCATTCATATTGTAGGATAATGATATCTATTTTGTAGAGTTATTGTAAGGATGAAATGTGTCTCTCTCACAGTATTGAACACGCAGTAGGGAATGTAATTAGTGCTCATCTAACCACCCTCTTTACCAGCACATGATATGGATTTGATAATTCCAAATGTTAAATGAAAACATGTGTTTGCTCCTATGATCAGAGATTCTAAATGGAAACCTTGAGTGTGTATTTTATCAATCCTTATAAGAATCTTATTACTGAGAGAGAGATACTTTTATCTTCATTGTGGAACACAGGAAACCAAGACCCATAGAGTTTAAGTGATTTGACCAAAGTTACACAATTATGAAGTACCATAATCCTGGGTTTATTCCTGTGATTGTATCAACCTGATAGGGTAAGAGTGTTATCTCATGCTTACCAGAAGCTCTAAATGGTAGTTACATACAACTTTGTAATTACAAAGGAAAAATAACAATCATTTAATAAATAGCCCTTATTTGATAGCAGCATTTGAAATGAACAGCATGAAGAGGGGTCCTTTTTTTGAGACAGGGTCTCACTCTGTTGCCCAGGCTACAATGCAGTAACATTATCGTAGCTCACCTCCAACTCCTGGGCTCAAACCATTTTCCTGCCTCAACCTTCCAAGTATCTCTGATTATTTTTCTATTTTTTCTTAGAGATGGGGTCTCATTCTTGCTCATGCTGGTCTCAAACTCCTGACCTACTACATTTTGAGTGGCACTGGGGTAGATCCAGAAAGGATGGCTGGGCCATGCCATATTGGCCAAAGAACCAGGGATCTTAAGTTTAAAAAAAAAAAAAAAAACTAAAGAGAATATGGTCCATGCTATCAAATATATCAAGGATTTTATGCGAGAGGGATTAGTCCCATGCAGGCAGTGCCTTTAAAAAGAACCAGGTGCCCTTGTTTTGATAAAATAAAGAATGTTTGTAGAAGTGCCCCAGGGAAGAGCTACATTTTTAAAATGGATAGCATTGTGTGAAACATTGTTGCTTTTGTTTAATGGTAGGAGAACAATGGTAAATTAGATATAAAGAGAGAGGAAAAACAAGTGAAAGTGTTTTGAAAAAGTTTAAAATGTGATATAAGCATGAAACTTTATTACTATTTGCCAGTGCTAGCATTTCAGTGGCAAAACTTTCAGAGGCTAGAGATAAAATTTATGCTTTGAACTGGACACTTGCCTGAATCTTGTAGTATTCAAGGACGATGTTGTATGAGTGTCAGGAAAACAAACAATTATTGATAGTTTATCACCTAGATTAGCCCTCTGGCAACTTCGAAAAGTTTTCTCTGGTTTCAGTCACTGAAACATTCACGTGCTTTAAAATTCAAAGAACAAATAAGGGTGTACTCTGAAAAACCTTCTTTCTTGGGCAATTTCTGTCCTTTAGTCATTCAGATCCAATCCTCAGAGCCAACTAATATTACAGTATCTTTCTCGTTTTTATGCACACCTTACTGTGTATGCATTTTTCTCAACGTGAGAATCTAGGAAGAGTCTCCTGACTCTCTGGCTGTGTGATATCCCCACAGGATAATCCCTACTGTACAGACTAAGTTGAGGACAATCCCAAAAGGTTTAGGAATGAATTTTCCTTGAAACAGAAGCTATCTGCCAGTGCCTGGTTTCAATATTCTGCACTTCACTGGCCGGGCAGTTAAACATCAGTCCAACGACTTCATGAAGAATGAGAGATAACATCCTGCGTGGGTGAATATGGCTCTTTTCCCCTCTGACCAGTTTTCCTGAGAGGGTCACACAGTGGCCTCTTTGTTCCTGTCCAGAGAGCTGTGTGGTTGGCGATATGGAAAGCATTTTTGCTGTGATCACTGGGTGTTCAGTTTGCATAATAATTCATGCTTATTCACATACTGTCCTGTACCGTGTGTGTGTGTTTCTCCAATCAAAATTATAACTTCCTCAAAGGAGGCAGGGTTCTAATTTCTAAAACCTTTGTAACCTTTGTAGACTCACAGTTCTAAATTCAGGGATCTTAGTTCCTTTCTTTCCCCTTATTACTTAGGAATGAACTTTTTTTCATTCTAAATATCTCTCAAGTATGTGCTGGGTAACTTCTGCATGGTTAGGGTGTCAACATGAGACATTGCTCTTAACCTCATTAAGCTATACATTTTTTCTAGAGAGACAAGAATTATATACATGAAGCATGGAGAGTATTTAATAATGTGCTAAATTACGATGGTTTTGAGAATGACATGGTTGAAACAGGATTGATCATCTAGTTTTCTCTGGGGGTTAAAATTTATCCATTTCTATAATAAATTTTCTTGTTTAACCTTGACTCCTCAAGATTTAGTTTATAGGTTTATTAATAGAAACAAGGCCCATAACTTTTCCTCCTCTTGGAAATCTTCTGTACTCGTTAGATAATGCCTTCCTCATCACCGAGACCTCCCTCAACCTAAGTAACAACACCTAAACAGGACACTCTAAACAGGTCTTTCCTTGGGAGGAAACAAGGCTGTTCTGCCAAACTTGTTACAACCAGGCTACTTGGAGTTATGTGGTTCTTAGACTTATTCAGGACCATGGGCACTCCACTGCATAATACCCCCTGCCCCAGGATGCATCAGGCCCTGACAAGCCTCACACAAGATTTGACAGTCATGGGCAAGGGAAAATATGAGTGACGCTGAGCAGAACACTTGGCAGTGGAGACTAGGATTTCCCAAGGTTAAACTGGAAACTGGATGTGACAATGGCCTTGAATTAAATACCTGGCTTTTTTAAAGTTACAGCATGGCTTTTCCTAAATACAGAATTTCTTTCCATTCCTGGCAGTAAAGGAATTATGCAGATTGATTTGTTTTTAAGTTCCCTGAGTGAAGGAAGATGAAAGAGTAGGTGTATTTCTGACTCATGTCTGTGGACTTGTATTATCATAAGTCTTTTTTTTTTTAACAGCAAATCAGGCAAAAAAAATACCCAAGATTATTCATTTTACAAAATTAACCTAACTGTACGTGATTTTGAATCAGGAGTAACATTATGCGTAGATTTTCATGGTGAAGAAAGTGGTCTGTCTCATTTATGAGAATTTTGGATGATGCTAAAGAATATGCAGTAGGTAAAACAACCGATTAGCCCAAATTATTACCTCCAAGGATTCAACTCGGTGCGGGAAAGACAGAGCCAAGAGGGATAACGGTCAACCATTTGAGCCCCACAGTACAAATAGAAGCACAGTTTTGTATAAGATGATTTATGTTAAACTTTACTACTGGTAGGCAAAAAAAAATCAGGCAGCATAAATGCAAATCTCTTTGCAAGTTTAAATTGAAATGATAGCATTGGGTTAGTCGCGTGGAGAGGTATGTCAGAGTTGGGCTACTCAATTTAGGAAATTCTTCCTGTAGTGCTGTTACTCTCCAGGATTTGGTTGTGGGAGTAAAGTGAAAGGAAATTCACCAGCTGGCTAACCATTCAACAAAGCTGCAGACGGGGCATCGCTAGTATGCTGAGGCCGTGGTACATCCAAGTTTAGATGTCCGATTCTGGGAAGTGAGTTCACATTAACCCAAAGCAAATAAACTAACAATTATTCATATACATAAATGAGAGTTCAAAGGGAACTAGACTTCTTATGTGAACTGGTCAATCTACTCTCACTGGGATGCTATTTGAGAAACCAAATTAAGATTATAAAGTTGTTAAATAGAAAATCTGAGCACAGGGAATTAAATGATGCTAAAAATTATTATAGTATCATCAAACTTTGAAAACCCGCTGTTGCCTCTTCTGTAATATCTCTGCCAAGGGACCAGATTATTCAGATGAGTGAGTTAAAACATCTTGACATCTCTTTCTCTGGAGGATTGGAGATGCAAGGGTACATCTTGTAGACCAGAACTTCTCAGAGTATAGACTAGGGACCCCTCAGAGTCTCTGAAACTCTTATAGGGTGTCTGTGAGTCACAATTACTTGCATAACAATACTAAGATGTTATTTGCCTTTCTTATTCTTTTTACAAATTTTATTTATTTTATTGATACATAATACTTTATTCTTCTTCTCTCCCAAGTTCAGTAGAATTTTCCAGAGGCTACATGACACGATAATATCATCACTCTGCAGCTAATGGAAGTGTTTAAAAAGTTTCTCCATTTTAATTTCTAATATAAATATCAATAGATACAACCCACATTTTTAAAAGTTCTTTAGGGTTCTCAATATTTAAGTAAAATGTTCCTAAGACCAAAATGATTAAGAAGCACTGATACAGACCATCCTTTTCTGTCATCATACTAGTAAACACCAAGATGTTATTATTATTTTTTAATGAGATTTTACAAATGTCCATGTACTCTAGATGAAGCCATCTTGAGATTTAGGAAGCCTTCTACCTCACTAGCCACAGAATATTCAGATTTTCTCAAAGTCTCCAAATAATTGTGTATGGAGCATGTATCCTCCCCCCCATGCATGGGTATAGGTATACTTCAATTTTTCACTGGATATATTAATTTGTGTGAAGGAGGAGGAGAAGGAAGAGGAGAAAACACCACTATCTGTGATGTGTCTATGCTTCCACAATTATCTGAAATGGGATTAGAATTCATGGGCACTGTTTTTGGAGTTCTCTGAAATGAAGAAACATAGCCTACCTGGAATATAGGGCAACCAAACAAGCTTTTCTATTTTTGTTTGTTAGTTTGTTTGTTTGGGTTTGTTTTTGTGTAAGAATTGAGTTCGGTTTAGGCACCAGGACATTTGTTTGAGAGTTTTGAAGTCCATTCTTCAAATACCTTTGGCATAGAGGCTGGTTCTCACATGTTGGGCCAGTGTCCATTTAAGTCAGGATCTTGGGATACCAGAAGGCCATTGTCTCCTAAGGAACAGAGGGGGCCTTTTTTTGGTTTTTGTTTTTCCCAAACACCAGCTTAAACCAGAAAAGGGGGCCTTTTTAATATAAACCCTTCTGAAGCTGAGCATGGAACATATGTGCCCATAAATATAATATTTGAGAGCCTAGAGTTCTCTTTTTTCTCTCTCACTGCAGACACATGGACCAGGACAGATTTAAAGGACCAGGACAGATTTAGAGGCATATATCCTCAAACTGAAGTAGCCAAACTACAAAATACAAGCACTTGGCGTGGGTTTGACTGAGCAAGGATTAGCTGAAAATCTGATATATGCAAGGCACTAAAGGAGGTGATATGAGGAAGGCAAGGCAAGGCACAGTTCCTATGCTTGAGGGGCGCAACAACTAATCACTTGCCAATTTCCAGTAATTGTGTTATAGTATCCTCTGTCACCTGCTAGAGTTAACTGACAGAGATAACGACAGAGGGTGACATCCCTTTCTCTCCTTTATTCTTTTTTTTTTTTTAAATTTTATTGGGGGAAAACTACAAAACATTTACAGTACAATGTTTACAGTCACAATTTGTAGTGAGCTGATTTCCCAAAATATATTACCACTCAAGTTGACTTATCTTGTTACATTCAAAAACC
>CAUYRT010081663.1:0-47913 GCA_963574885.1 Lepilemur ruficaudatus | reverse complement strand
TAAGGTTTCATACCTTAAATTTAAGTCTGTTATCCATCTTGAGTGGATTTTTGTGAGAGGTGAGAGGTAAGGATCCAGTTTCATTCTTCTGCATAGAGCTATCCAGTTTTCTCAGCACCATTTATTGAAAAGAGATTTTTTCCCCCAATGCATATTTTTGTCTGCTTTATCAAAGATTGGATTACCATATGCAGATGGTTTCATCTCTGGAATCTCAGTCCTGTTCCAAAAATCAATGTCTCTGTTCTTGTGCCACTACCTTAAAATTATCAAGTCCATTTATGACTAACCCATGGCCATATCATACTGAATGGGGAAAAGTTGAAACCATTCCCACTTCGAACCGGAACTAGACAAGGATGCCTACTATCTCCACTTCTATTCAATATAGTGCTCAAAATCCTAGCTAGAGGATAGCAATCAGGCTAGAGAGGGGTAGGTATTAAGGGCATCCAAGTGGGAGCAAATGAGATCTAACTCTCGCTCTTTGCTGATAATATGATATTATATCTGGAAAACTCCATGGATTCGTCTAAGAGACTCCTAGATTTGATAAATGAATTCAGTAAAGTCTCAGGTTACAAAACCAATATGCACAAATCGGAGGCATTCATATACACCAATAACAGTCAAGCTGAAACTCAAATCAAAAGCACAATACCTTTTACTATAGCCCCAAAGAAAATTAAATATCTAGGAATATATTTAATGGAAGATATGAAAGACATATACAAGGAGAACTGAGAAACGCTAAAAAAAGAAATTGTAGAAGATGTAAACAGATGGAAAAATCTATCTTGCTCATGGATTGGTAGAATCAATATCATTAAAATTTCAATATTACCTAAAGTGATCTACAGAATAAATGCAATCCCCATCAAAGTACCATCATCATTCTTTACAGATCTAGAAAAAAATATTTCTTCACTTTGTATGGAACCAGAAAAGACCTTGTATAGCCAAACCAATCTTAAGTAAAAATAACAAACTGGGAGGCATCAGTCTTCCAGACTTCAAGCTGTACTACAAAGCAATAATATTTTATATAAATATATGTGTCATTAATGAATAACTTCCTCTATTTTATGAAATGAAAATTCAATGCAAGTCTGCCAAACAATTAATATATAATTCAATCAAATATATTCTGAATTATATGCTTTTAAGATGTATTTGTATTTTTATCTACATATGTGTACTCACATTTTCAATAGTAATACTTTGAAAATCATATATTAATATAAATATGCACTCACACACATATATAATTTTGATACAGATGAATGCATAGAATTTTAAAGTCCTTACCTTTGTAAAATATGGATCAAATCCACCATAGAATCAAAACACTAATATAGAAATTTTAAACCTTAAAAAGATAATATTAACTTATAATATTCCAAGATATATAGTATCCCTCTTAATATAAAAATATATTTTGAGTAAGAGCATTTTTTCTATTCCATAATTCTCTGTATCTGTCTGTTGGAAGATAAGTCTCTAATTAATGTCTTGTGTTTCTGAATATCTTGTGAGGAGAGACACTGAACTTTTTTCTTTTAATAAATTGTATTGTGAATATTTGAATTGAGGTTTACTACATGATGTTATGGGATCCATACAGATAGTAAAATGTCTACTATAGTGAAACAGACTAACATATCTATTATCTCTTCCTGAATCACCTTTTTAAGGGTGTTGGTAGAGCAGTCAGCCTTGGATGACAAAGCCAGTGTCTCCCTTTGGAGCAAAGTGCAGGTGTATTTCTTGTCTAATATAGAAATGGTTATGTCTCTGTCAGCACAAAGGGCAGGCATGTTTATTACCCATTATAAAAAATTCAAATGGCCTAAACTCTAGCTTCTCTCATGTAATGCAATACGGTATATATGCAGATATTTATGTGGGACTATCTGGATCTCCATCATGGGACTGAGAGACAAGGAAAACTGGTGCCAATATTCCAATGTTCATGCTGTTTGCTGTGCCAGAGTAATAAAGGCCTTTGTCTCTAATTCTAAAGTCATGTGTTTCATGCCAACATCCATGAAACTGTGTCAGGCTAAATTATCTACTGGAAAATTACTAAAAATTTCAGACAGGATTGACTTTGTCAATGACGATGGCATACTGACAGAAGCATGAATTTCAGGAAGAGAAGGACTATGACCCTGGGGACTAGGTTCGACATTATGAGATAAATTCTGGGATCTGTTAGTTAATTTTCTTGCCCAAGTAGAGGGTGTATATAGGATGGAAGGTTCCTCCACAGTCATAGCTGCTAGTAAATGAGTTAAGTTAACGTAGAGAAGACGAGCAGTGAGAGGCATAACTGAAATGTACTACCCAAATGACTCCTTTGTTTTTGTTTACTCTTCTCTGGATAGACAGAGGGAAGTATGTCATTGTGATGTTGAGTTAGAAAGCCCAATGGCCCAATCTGGAAGCAAAATGACAGTGACTGCTGACCCAAGGAGTCCAAAGCTGGATCAACATTTAAAGCTATTACTATCCAACAGAAAGCTTTGAGTGGATCAAAAATATTCCAAGTTTAGGTTTTTAAAATGTTTGAAATTTGTATTCTTTATTGTTATAGATACAAAATAGTTGTACATCTTTATAGGGTACATGTGCTATTTTGATACAGGCTTGATTATTAAATGCCTTGAGGTTGTTGTGTTAAATCTGCTTCATGTTCTAAGACTTTATTTTATTTTATTTTATTTTATTGATTTATTTTTAAATTTCAATAAATTACAGAGGTACAATCGCTTTGGTCACATAAATTGCTTTTGCACCTCCTGAGTCAAAGCTACAAGTGAACCCATCCCCCACACAGCATGCACTGCACCCATGAGGTGTGAATTTACCAATCCCTTCATTCCCTTCCCACCGGCTCAATCCCTGATAAATGTTACTTCAATATGTACACATAGTGTTGATGGTTAGTACCAATTTAAAGGTGAATATATGTGGTGTTTGCTTTTACATTCCTGTGACACTTCACATAGAAGAGTGGGTCCCAGCTCCATCCAGGATAATAAAAGAGGTATTAGTTCACAATTTATTTTTATGGATGAAAAAAAAAAATGACCAAGCCAATTTCAAACTGAGCAGAAAAAAAGAAATAATCAAGGTCAAAGAAAAACTAAATGAAAATGATAGCAAAAGAACTATACAGAAGATTAATGAAACAAAAACTTGGTTCTTTGAAAAGGTAAACAAAATTGACAGGACTCTTGTTAGATTAACCAGAAGCAGAAAAAAAAGGGGGGGTGGGCTCTAATAAGCTTAATCAGGAATGCAAAAGGAAAAATTACAGTTGATACAATGGAAATATAAACTGTCATCTATGAATAGTATAAAAATCTCTATGCACATAAAGTTGAAAATGTGGAGGAAATGTACAAATTCTTAGAGACACACAGCCTCCCTAGGCTCAATCAGGAAGAAATAGAATTCCTCAACAGACCAATATCAAGTACTAAAATTGAAGCAGCAGTAAAAAAGCTTCCAACAACAAAAAAATTCCTGAACCAGATGGTTTTTACACCTGAATTTTACCATACCTACAAACAAGAACTGATAACTATCCTGCAGAAATTATTCCATAACATGGAGAAGGAAGGAATCCTCCCCAACACATTTTAGAAAACCAACAAAAAAAGAAAGGAAAGGACTCAAAAAAGCAGAAACAAACAAACAAACAAAAAAAAACCTATGACTTTCTTATATCTGAATATTGATATATTTCTCTAGGTTTAAAAAGTTCTCTGTTATTATTTCTTTGAATAGACTTTCTACCCCGTTTTCTTTCTATCTCTTTAAAGCCAATAACTCTTCCCTTTTGAGGCTATTTTCTAGATCTTATAGGCATGTTTATTAATTTTTTTTTTCTTTTTTCTCTTCTGATGGTGTATTTTCAAATAGCCCATCTTCAAGGTCACTAATCCTTTTTTATCCATGGTTAATTCTGCTGTTGAAGGGCTCTGATGCATTTCTCAGTTTGTAAGTTGATGTTTTAAGCTCCAGAATTTCTGGTTATTTTATTGTCATTTTAATCTCTCTTTTAAATTTATCTGATAGGCTTCTGGATTCCTTCCTTGCTGAAGTTCATTGAGCTTCTTCAGGACAGCTATTTTGGATCCTTTGTTTGAAAGGTCACATAGCTCCATCACTCTGGGATTGGTCACTGGTACCTTATTTAGTTCATTTGGTGAGGTCATGTTTTCCTGGGTGTTCTTGATGCTTGTGAATGCTCATAATGTCTGAGCATTGAACAGTTAAATATTTATTTCAATTGTCATGGTCTGGGCTTGTTTGAACCATCTTTCTTGAGAAAGCTTTCCAGGTATTCAAAGGGCACTGAGTGTTATGATCTAAGTCTTTGGTCACTGAAGCTGTATCAACTCTGGGAGTGCCCCAAGCCCAATAATGCTGTGACTCTTGCAGACTCTTGGTGGTACTGCCTTGGTGGATTTGGTAAGATAAGGGAGAATTCCCTAGCTTACCAGGCAAAATCTCTCACTCCCTTCCCTCGCTCTTTGTGCTTGGCTGCTGGAATTGGAGGAGGAGTGACATGGCACTTCCTTGTGGCCATCAGTGCCAAGTCACACCTGAAACCATCCCAGTCTTACCCAAAACCTATGGTGACTTTTGCCTGGCTACTTCTGCTGTTTATTCAAAGCCAAAGAGCTCTTTACTTAGCAGATGGTGAATCCTGCCAGCACTGAGTCCTTCCTTTAGAGCAGCATGTTTCCTTCTGGTCCAGCGTGGGTCTAGAAATACCGTGCAGGAACTAAGCTTGGACTCAGGGGCTTCAGGAGTCTTCTTGGTACTTTATTTTACTGTGGCTGAGTTGGTACCCAAATTGCAAAACAAAGTCCTCTGAACTTTTCCCTTTCCTTTCCCTAAGTGGAGGAAGACTCCCTGAGCTACACTGCCTTTACTTGGTGTGTGTGGGGGGGGGCGGGGGGAGGTTACAGGCAGTGCCTTGGCCACCACTGCTGACATCTCTTAGGCCTCATGCACTCCAAATCCACTGGCTCTGATCCAGCATAGCCATAGCAATTGCCCAAAAACTGCAGCCTTAGTGACTCAACTGCCTTATAAATTTAGTCCAGTTGCCAGGTTGCTTTTTGTCAGTTGGTGGCAGGGCTAGCTGGAACTGGGGTTTCTAGGTATAGGATTTCTTTTTGGCCACGCTGTTCTAAATGCACCCCCCATGAGCTCTGGCAGAATTCTGCTCTGTGTTCCTCTGCTGTGTTGCTCTGTGCCAGGGCAGCCCTAGGTTTCAATGCGTAGTCCCACAATCTCTTCACTGTTCCCTCCTCTGGGCACATGGAGTCTTTCTCCACCTGGCATGCTGGCATGGCATTGCTGGAGGATGGGGAAGGGGTGATGTAGGCAATGCAGGACTATCTTTTTTGCCCTCTTCAGTGCCTCTTACCTGGACATATTGTTAAAACCAAGTAGAATGATCACACACCTAATTTTTGGTTCTTTTAGAGGTGCTTGCTCGTATGAATAACTGTTGAATTTGGTGTTTGCGCAGAGGGATGATCACTGGAGGTTTTTATTCAGCCATCTTGCTCACCCCCAAAAATATTAAAAATTTGTTTGGTTAAGATGAGATCAGTGTATGGGCAAATAGACACTGAAAGAAAGTGCACCATGCTTATTGGCATGAAGCTCCTGTCTGCATCTTCATCCCCTGATGGCTTATTCCCCTCAACCCCAACCTCAGCTGCTTTATGGATAAAGATGACTTGGAGTATGGACAAGCTCCCCTTGTTCTCAAAGGGACAGAAGGCCATAGCCATTTATCTAGGTGTGCTGGTAAACTTTAATAGAGGGGTTTCAAATTTATATGAATCTATTGTGTATATGCATCAAATTCACGATTGTTCACACAGTGATCAAATTCACATGTTGTTCTCATGTGGAAATGGAACACTTGAATTCAGCTGAGGAAAATTGAGTGAAGGGTACAGTAGAGAAGGGAAGCTAAACTGCCTTGGTGGGTGAGAATCCTAGATCAAATTGAAGAAACTTTTAATTCTGATCTCCACTGCTAAATACATGCCTAGTACCCGGTATGTTCCATGGTTTCACTCTCCCATGATATAGCTGTTAGAGAAGACTCTCGCATTCAAGAACTGCCACTTGCATTGAGGCACTAGTAGAATAGGACCCATGTCCCTCCATGTGTTCTAGCTAATTGTTAGACAAAAACTATGTATTATCTAAAGAAAAGAGAGATGAATCACAGCTTTATTTAAATTTTTAATGTTTCCTGGCATGCTGAGAACCATTTCCCAGTGGAATAGTGCTACCCATTAGACACAGCCACCAACTACAATGCTACCCTTAAAATAAAACAAACAAACAAACAAAAGAATGTAGCAGCAGCAGGTCTAGCCATGGACATAGTGGAAGCTTCTTCTGTGGGAGCTCAATGTGGGTACACACATGCATGGCCTATCTTGGGCATTTTAGGGGACATTAGTGTCTGTCTGATCTGAATATCTTGAGCGCTGGGACAGGAACATGATGGAGGTGGATTGCATTCCTGTCGGCCTGGTAGTAGAGCTGGGGCAGCTTCCTCATTTCCTCCTGTAGGGACCTCAGTGCATTTATCAGGAGTTCCCCCTACTCCTGCCACCACCTCTGTCAGAGCTGGGGCTTGTGCCTGCCATTGGAATATTGTGCATACACACCTGCTTCTGCCACAGCTGGTTCTTAACTGTGGGCACCACCTACTGGCCTGCAGGCTGAACTGTTCAACCCAGGGGGAAAAAAAGTACTGAAGAAAAAAAAAAAAAGTGCGCTACTGGGGAATGGGATAAGCTTCATGAGACCTCTGACATTCTGGCCCTGCAGGAGGCAATGAACCACTTATATGCCCAGTACATCTCTGCTACAACCAGCATCTGAGAAAGCCACCACACAAAGATTGTCTTAACCAAGGAACTTATACAGAGCCTTTGCCATTGAAAGCACTGAAAGCCAAATCCAGGGGAACATAAACAATACATATTATAGTCTTACCCTCAAGGTGGGGGAGACCCAGTCCAACTAAACACAAATTCAAAAGCAGTAAGAAGAAATAGTCCACAGATGAGAAGGAACCAGAAGAACAATTCTACTAATATTGCTCTACTAAGATTGCTCATACCAGCAGTGGATCCAAACCAAAATGAAATCTTTGAAATACCAGATAATGAATTGAAAATATTGGAAGAAACCCAATGAGGTCCAAGAGAAAGATGAAAACCAACAAAAAGAAATTAAAAACCAATTCAAGATAGGAGTGATAAATCTATAGTATTTAAGAAAATTTAATTGTCACACAGTAGTTAACATATCATTAATGTAAAATGGAAAGTTTTCAAAAAGAATCCACATATATGAAATACATAGGTGGGACTGGAAACTGCAAACTGTGGGCCACATTCTGCCTACTTCCTGATCTTGTAAATAAAATCAGAATGAAGCACAGGCATTTCTCTTTGCTTAAATATGGTCTATGGCTACTGTCCTGCTTCAACAACAGAGTTGAATAGTTGTGGCAGAGACTGGCTCTCAAAGTCTAAAATATTTACAATCTGACCCTTTACAGAAAAAGTTTGACAACCTCTCAAGCCTCGGGGAAGAGACACTGCTTATTCAATAAATGTTGTTGGCCATTTGTATATCTAAATGAAAATAAATGAAATTTACTCCATATCAAATTTACATCAGATACAAAATGTGTTTCACCTGTATTGTAGACCTAAACATGTGAAACAGTAAAGATTCTATAAAATCAAATGGGAAAATACCTTCAATAATTTTAGACAGGCTATGAAAATGATTAAATAAACTACAATAAAATGAATAACTTCTGTCGTCACAGAGGACAGGAATATACATTGAATACAAAGGATACTTATCTAACTATATAACGATCACTTATGAATCAGTATAAAAAATTAGGCAAAAAACAAAAATAGAAGAAAATAACAAAAGACTTCTGTCAAATGATGTCCAAATATCCAATAAATCTATGAACAGGCACTCACTCAGAAGGATAAGGGAAATGCAAATTAAACCTGAAATATTTACATACCACTACAAACTTGTAGAATTAAAAAAGGAAACAAAATAAATAATGTAAGTTTGACAAGGATAAACTGTTCTTAGAAGTGAAAATTCTAATAACAAGTAAGGAAAATATTTGAAATTGCCTACTAAAGTTTAATGTATGTATATGCAATGATTGAGAAATTTCATCTTAGATAAATAGTCCAAAAAGAAATGTGTATATATCACAAAAATATATGCATATGAATATTCATAGCATAATTATTCATATTTATCAAGCCCCAAACAATATTTCCATTAAACATAGACTATTGTATATTCATAACATAGAATTCTATGCAGCAATGAAAATGAGCTTATTATTACACATAACATGAAAGACCCACACACATAT
Organism: Lepilemur ruficaudatus; assembly: GCA_963574885.1. NCBI lineage: Eukaryota > Metazoa > Chordata > Mammalia > Primates > Lepilemuridae > Lepilemur > Lepilemur ruficaudatus. The sequence goes on along the minus strand of CAUYRT010081663.1, from coordinate 39,434 downwards.
GATAGAGTTAAATAAACCAGACAATAAGCAACGTATATATGTGATTCACTTACATGTTTTTCAAAATGTGGAAAAGCTAATATATGATATTCAAAGGTCAATGCAGTGGTTACCTTTGGGGTGGAGGGAGAAACAGACAATTAGAAGGAGAATGAGGATTGGTTTCTGAGGTCCTAATAATATTTTAATTTTTGATGTGAGTGATGGTTGTAAAGGTTTGTGCACCTTGTAATTATTGAGTCATTGTGTATGATGTCTGCATTTATTCTTTGTAAGATATCCAGGAATAAGATAATAAAAATATTAAAAACAAAAACTGCCAGAAGTTTCAGAGAGCATCTAAGCCCCTGAATTAATCATATTTAGAGATCACAGCAGAGATTTTAATGCACATTCCCAAATTTGAGCTCTCATAGAAATCATATATTTTAGAATAATATGAGAGAGTTAAAAATATATGAAGAAGTGTGCTATATATGCATACATGTAGAATGCACTTGCTATTATGGCTCAGAAGGGGCCTGTCTTTGACATACCTATAATCACAGAAGATGTTTGCAAAGTATATAAAATCCTGCATGGCCCAACAGAAATTGGGAAGAATCTGTTGGGCTCCAGAGCCTTTTTCCATGGCTATGCAAAATAAAGTATGCCAAGTGCTAAATAAGCAAACCAGGTCTATATTAATACTAAGACTAATACTAACATTAATTGAATTTTTAATATGTGAAAGACAATTTTTAATGCAGGGAAAATTGCAAATTTAATGAGCCTGACAATTTTATGAAGCAGTTCTTATCCCTTTTTTACAGATGAATACATTGAGGCATAATGGGAATAAAAAAGCCACATTACTGGATAATGACAGAAAGAAGAGAAACAGGAATTATATTTCTTATCATCAGACATTTTGGCAATATTTAAATATTAAATGCAGTGTTTCATTATGACCAATATAGTGCAGCGTATCATATGACAGACAATTATGTAATTTATTTAATCAATATTTGACTAGTTTCATAGGTTTAATTTATATTCCTCAACTCATCTTATGACGGCATATTATTACCAAAATATCAAAGAATATATATAAATAAATTTCACATAATTAATCATAATAAAAAACTACTTGGAAATAAGCAAAAAATAAATTTGGATTACTGGGAAACTCCTGAAGGCGAAAGTAAAGCCACAATTATAGTCAACACATAGCTTACAGGAAAAGAAAAGTTGACACTTTTTGCTCGTTTTGAAGTATTCTCAGAAGCATTCTCTAATTGTGATATTTCTTTTTGAGATGATGTTTGCTTTATTCTTTCCCTTGTTGCTAGTATTGTTCCTTATAATTAATTCTATTGAATCCCCCTAATGATAACAAATCACTTTTCTTTTGGGTTGAGTATGATTTAATAAATAGTTTTGTAAGGAGAAGGGAGAGTAGGATTAGACTTTACTTTCATATATTGTGCATATGTAACATATGAACATATATTGTGCATATGTTACATATATGGCAAATATCATTAGATATATAAAGAAAGGAATAAATCACCTCTGAGAAATATCATGCACATGGACATATGCAGCAAGTTTTAATTTTCTTAATAGCAGAATTTTCCCGAGGACAGTTTGCTTTTGTTGAATAGATGCTGATTATACGCTTTGGATCTGTGCCTCTATAGACTATGCATGTTTACTGGCACCTAGGATGGAAAACAGAATAACCTAGGCATTCATAGGCTTTAGCGTAGAAGGTTTCAATTCCAGTCTGAAAATGGCTGTCCATATAATTAGAATCAAGTTACTTAAGTATTCCTTTAAGCCCTGTGCATAACAGATACACCTTTGTTTTTATTTTTATTATAAGTAATCAATAATTTGGCATATTATAAGAGTAATCAGATAAAGTATAGTAATTACTATTGAAAGGCAGCCAGACTTTATATCAAAGTAAATTTGTGTTTTTTTTTTTCTTTTTTCATTATTTAGTACCCAACAGAATTAAGAAAAAGAAAATTTTTGTTACTGCCCTGCTGCTTCTCCTGGGTGATTGGAATGTTTATTTTAGCAGCATCCTTTCTTCCAGGAGTGTTTTCATTTATCAGACTTTGCCATTCAGTGGAGAATGACTCGTTGAAGAACTAAAATTTTCACACTGTTTTAATACCATTTCATCTAAAGCCAAACATTATTGAATATAATCCATCTTTGACCCCAGTTGCAAAGGTAAACTTCCATGTGTTCAGTGCCTTTGGAATGACTACTTGAGTGTTTAAAGACCACCCACCTGGATATATAACATGCAAAGAGTGAGAAAGAGGGTAATTATGCACTTAAACCACCATGTGGTGGCTAACATATTTCCTTAAGGGAGCTTAAAAAGTTGCAATTGAAAATTATTTCTGACTTACAAGAATGAAAATAACTTGCCTAAGATTCAAACACAGTTTGCAGTAAAAAGGATTTGATAGAAATACAGCTGGAAGAAGAAACAACTCTCTGTTGTTTTGCCCCCTTAGCCAAAAAAAAAAAAAAATCAATTTTCTTTTATGCTAATTGAAGAGAGACATCAACAATCAAGCAGTGCTGTTTTTATAGTGTATTTTTAACTGCAAGGATAAAAACAGATTAATATGGTTTCATTCTATCTCAACATATTTTGCATCATGTTTACAAAATGACTGATGAAACCATATGTCACCATGCCATAATATTTTCTAAATGTTTGCATTACATAAATATGTATTTGTATGTTTTTGTGTGTGTAGTGCGCTTGTATAGCTTCTTTTTTTCAAATAAAATAAGTAATACCACTTTCTATGAAAAGATAAGAAAATTGTAATATAGAAACAAGTGACATATATACTTTTCCTGTAATATTCCATCTTGTATTTGGAGTTACTGAAGTGAGAAAATATACTTATCTGTTTTTTTTTCTTTTATGCCTAAATCCCTTTAATAGTTCATATGTTTGTTTCAATATCTGAGGTGCTTCCATAGATTTAAATTAAACATGATTTGCAATTCATGGTTTTAAGGAACAATTTAATTATCCTAGACAGTTTAATCAAACTTTAGATTTAACACTTATAAATGTTTCACTTCTTTTATTAATTTTATAATTCTGAGTAGAAAAAATAGATGTAGCTGGCAGTTACCATAAATCGCTGATCTGTGTTAAAAAGAAGTCTAGCGTAATTTCAAATGCCTATTTATACTTTTGGTACATACTGATTTGGTATTAAATTTAGTAAAATATTTTCAAGGACTTTATTTAACTTTTCTTTCTTCATACACTGTAGCTTTGAGTGGTTTTTTTGATTTTTAATTTGTCTTTTCTTTAAACAACTTTATTGAAGTATAATTTACATGGAATGAAATTAATCCATTTTAAGTGTGCAATTAAATGATTATTAGTAAATTTACCAAGTTGTACAGCTATTCACACAAATCAGTTTTAGAACATTTCCTTCCCCCTATTGAGTCTCCTAATTCCCATCCACCTACGTTTCAAGCATGCCCCTCCCTTCCAAAATGCTCACCGCATCCCTCAGATGTGGGTCTACCCCCCCAATCCCCGAATCCCTGTTGAACACCACCACCACTTGAGCACCTTAGTGTCAATCAGTCAGTACCAATCTGATGGTGAGTACGTGTGGAGCCCATTCTTCTGTTCTTGTGTCACCTCACTTCGAATAATGGGCTCAAGCTCAATCCAAGATAATATAAGCGGTGTTAACTCACTGTCATTTCTTAAAATAGAGTAATATTCCATTGTAAACATACACCAAATTTTAATAATCCACTCATGAATTGACAGGCACTTGAGTTGTTTCCACGACCTAGCAATAGTGAATTGTGCTGCCATAAACATTCGGTTGCAGATGTCTTTTTATTATAGAATGTCTTATGCTCTTTTGGGTAGATGCCTAGTAATGCTAATGCTGAATTGAATGGTATTTCTATTTTTAGCTCTTTGAGGAATCTCCAAATTCTTTTCCACAGAGGTTACCTGCTGGTGATATTTAATTTATCTTAACCTGAGATCTATCAATAGTTATCTTAAGTGTCCAATGCACCTCAATATTATTTGTTCTATATTTATTAAAAACAAATAAACAAAACAAAACAACAACAAAAAAAAGCGAGGAGATAAAAACAAAGTAGCATATTTTGAAAAAAAAAAAACTGTAATGAACACCCCCTGCTGTATCCTTGACCCTTTCTTCATATTATTTCTTGCATGACTTTTTTCTTAAATCATGGCAATTTAAACAGCATATACATGAATAGTATTTGACAAGGATACTATTCCAATTAGTAGGGTTTTTTTTTTTTTTGGCACTGACAAAGATATCCATTGCATCCTGGAAATTATGTCTTAAAGTGATTTCTTAGAAAGAGAACAATCAGACTCACTGGTGCTTGCTTCCCTTGGACATCTATGACACCTCCCAAAATGTAGATTAAGAAACAGAAGCTTTCAATAAAGAGCATAGCAAAATAAAAATTTTGAAATGTAATACAATAAAAGGTAGAGGCTGCTTATATTGCAAGGATCTTTAAATAAAGTGTTCCTCTCTTATATTAACCTGGAAAATCTCCAATATTTAATGCCACAATAAATGCCTAAACACTGATTTACTTTGAGTTGCTTTTGATCTTTATTACAGTAAAGGTCTTCCTTAGTCCCTGATAGCTTTTTGTGGTTCCCTCCTTTTTTTCCTAATTTTCTTCATCTAGTATAGCTTTTATGATATGATTTGGTATTCAAGAAATGGTAACCATTCAATGTATCATCCTTTTACCTTAAGCCAACTATAGACATAATTTTTCCAAACATTAGGCTGATAGTGTAATCAAATAATTCTCTCAGTTCCAGGATATGATAATTATTCATACTTTTATAAACTCTCAGAAGAAAACTCACAATTTTTAGAGACAATATGTTTTACATTAATTATCCCTTCATCTAGTTTTGTGAATATTTTAGATACATAAAAATATCAGGGTTTACTCAGTCTATTTCACACTGTTGAGGGACACTTCATTTCCTTTATTCTCTGTTTTTATGTGAGGACTTGCTAAATTCCAGCATCTTTATGAGTTTTATTCACTTCTGCATTGGAAAGAAGGAGCCCAGCATCACTGGCTGAGATTTACTTGTTCCTCCTCCGTGATTTGCCTGTTCACAGGACAAAGGCTTCTGGTTTGCTCACCACCATTTTGTAACTTTACCGGACTGAGGAGGTCTATGATTTCCACTTGTCTGTGACTGAGCAAGTAAATTTAATACTGAAGGGAGTATAAAGACTATTATGGCTTCATAGCTAGCCACTTCCTCAAATCCAATTTTATCGTAATAAAACTGATATTTTAATCTGATTTATTTGCCCATTTCTCAGCTAATTATAAACCTGGAAGATGAATAAATCACTATGTATCATCCCCTTCCAAACCCTACTACATAACTTCGTAACAATAATTCAAAAATGTACTTATCTCCTTCATATCATAATGATAACACATTGACATATGGACTATGCTAATGATTTTTGAGGTTAATTTTACTTGTTTATATATTTTATTCACCAATTCATAATTTATCTCATTTCTAGAAAAAGTTGAAGTAAAAATTGCTTTGGTAAATTATTCTTTTAGGAAATAATCTGAAACTATATACCAAAGTGATATATATATACTGATGGGATGTTATTAACAAATTATGCCTATTTGTCATCACCCACTTTATTAAAACACATATTGGGTACATACAAAAATGTGCAAAAATTTTTAATAAATTTAGGCTCAAAGTGTGTTACATAGTAAAATATGTTTGAAAAACTAAGGCTCGAACTAGTTTCTTTAATATAGGATTATTGTATTCGTTTCCTATTGAAGCTGTCACAAATTACCGCAAACTTAGTGCTTTAAAGCTGCGGTCCCCAACCCCTGGACTGCGGACTGGTAGCAATCTGCAGCCTATTAGGGACTGGACCGCAGAGCTGCGCCCCACCCCCATGCTGTCGGTGGAAAAATTGTCCTCAATGAAACTTGGCGGAGGAGGGATGCACAGCAGGAGATGAGTGACCAGCAAGTGAGCAAAGCTGTATTTATAGCTGCTCCCCATTGCTCGCATCACCGCCTGAGCTGCCAGCACACCACCCGCCCCTCCCTCGTGGAAAAATTGTCTTCCATGAAACTGGTCCCTGGTGCCATAATAGTTGGGGACCGCTGCCTTAAAACAACACGAATTGGTTATCTAGCAGTGCTGGAGGTCAGAAGTCCAAAACAGGTTTCCCTGCACTAAAATCAAGGTGCAGAAAGTACCGCCATCCTTCTGAAGGTTCCCAAGGAGAATCTATTCCCTTGCCTTTTCCACTTTGTAGCTGCCTGCGTTCCTGGCCGCCTCCTCCATCTCCAAAGCCAGAAACGGCCAGTAGAGTCTTTTTCATATCACGTCATCACTCTGACATTGACTCTCTTGTCTTACTCTTTTACTCATAAAGTGTCATGTGATTACATTAGAACTACCCATGTAATCCAGGATTAACTTCCGTTATATATTCTGTGAGGATGACATGGACATCATGGGGGACAGGAGAGATGGAGGTGCATTGTTCTACCTATCAAATTTACATACTATTGAATTTCTTCTACCCCAAACCTATTGTCCCTAACCTATCTCCTATTATAGAGGCCAGAAAGCCAAATACTCCCTTGACTGATTTTTACATATAGATATAGCAATGTGACCATACTTCCAGTCCATGCAGAGAATAGAAGAAGTGATTCTTAGAAAGACTATTTTCTTTCTGATAAGAAAGAGCAGCATAAGGCAAGGTCCACCTGCACTGACTCCAGTATCCTACCTTCCAGTCTTTCATGAGGGCCTTACTATTAAGTAAAACAAATAAAAACTATTTTTTTCCTCCAGTATTGGATCAATTTTTCTGCCATTTTCAGACTAAATGTTTTCTAAATTAATATTTATTATTCTAACATGCACTATGATTTTTTCACAGTGGAAATTAAGAATATTTAATTCCAAATATACTTAATAATAGAACACATTTATTTTGATATCTCTGCAGAAAACAGACACGTGATGAAAAATATTGTATTAAATTGAGACAAGAAGTTTTAAGATTTACCTTTTTATGCCATCTATGACATATTAAAAATTCTAAACTTCATTTTCTAAATTGTATATGTTACGCAATAAATGAGCAAACCTGTTAACATATACTCATTATAAGCTCATGAATGTCACTCAGAGTTAAACATGCTTTAAATTTTACAAATTTTTTCTACACACTTTAAAAATCGCTTTATTCTGGTGATTTGGTTAATATATTCTCTCTTTTGTTTTATCCATTGGCAATATATTACCTAACTTGAAACCTGGGGTGAATATATAGCATATAAATTAGACGCATAATTAAAAGCTAACTAAATAAATTAAAATGTAGTATACTTTCATATTTAATGGGGCTGACAAACTTAGGCATTGTGTGGTTTTTATTTTTTTATTTTTATTTTTTTTAAAGGTAGCTATTTAGATGAACAACTCTTAATGGTAGTTAACTCTTAAACTCTTAAATCTTTATATTTGAATTAGTAACTTTTTTTTTTTTAATTTCAGGATATTGTGAGGGTACAAACATTTTGGTAACATTTTATATCATTGCCTCTCCCTAGCAAGGGGTAGAGGCCTGCTCCCCCCACCCCCATAATACACACAGTGTCCAATAGTTTACCCCCCAACCCCCATTCTCAACCCCATAAGAGAATATTACTACGATGTGAGCACCATTGTGTTAATCAGTCAGTACCAATTTAATGGTGAGTACAAGTGGAGCCCATTCTTCTGATCTTGTGTTACCTCACTTCTGATAATGGGCTCAAGCTCAATCCAGGAAAATATAAGAGGTGCTAGATCACTGTTGTTTCTTATAATCTAGCACCGAATTCTTTAATATACATCCATTTGAGACTGAAAGGCTTAGGCCTGCCTGTTAAGATCTGCATATTTGTGTATCCACCCCCACCCCCAACCAAATCATATGTTGAAACCTAATCTCCAAAGTGATGATGGTATTTGGAGGTGAGACTTTTGAGGCATGACTAGATCATGAAGGCTCCACATGAATGGGTTTCATGCCCTTATAAAAGAGGCCCCAGAGAGCTGCCTTGCCCCATCCACCATGTGAGGACACAGAGGGTCGGTGCCAATCTATGAACCAGAAAGTGTGCCTTTCACCAAACACTGAACTTGCCAGCACTTTGACCTTGGGCTTTACAGCCTTCAAAAATATAAGAAAAGAAGTTCTATTGTTTATGAGCTATCCAGTCTAAGGCATTTTGTAATAGCAATCCGAATGGTCTAAGACACTGACTCCTGAATAAAATATGGCCTAAGTGATGCTATGCACCTTCTGAGGCTACACCATAAAAGCCCAGTAAGCTTCTGATACAGCCTCATGAATGTGTCTCATAAGTAATGTTCTTCTCAGTTCTCTCCCTGTCAGAACACAGTAGTTATAAGAGTCCACAACATATGGTGAGGCCACATTTACGTGTTCCAGTGGGATACAGACACAGATAAGCTGAGCCCAGGAACCTGACATAAGAGTAGACGAAGCCAAGATGGAAATGAATTCTTCAGCTCTAGCTGTTCCTGTCATAGTTATTTATATATTCCCAGTTGAGGTCCCAGACATCATGGAACCCAGACAAGCCTTCTTCACTGTGTCCTTTCTGAATTCCTGTCAAAATCCATGAGCATATTAAAATGGTTCTCTTTGTATGCCATCAAGTTGTAGAATAGTTTGCCATGCAATGATGTATAATTAAAATAGAAGATATTTTAAAAATTGAGAGGTCTTTTCAGGAGAGAAGTTTTAAATGTTGTCATTTTAAATTTTGATGTAAATTAATTGAAGTGATTGAAAAAATATAATTGCCTTGATTTCCTCCTATTGCTTAGCACATCCATGTTTCAGTGGTGTTTATAGTGTACTTTCAATTTTTTTCACAAGCATGGTGTTTATTTATCTTTGTATTCCCATTTAGTATATTTCTATGCATGAAATAGATTCTAAAATGTATTTATTTGGCAAAGTCAATTGAAGATATTTGTATATAATATTGGAGATTTCCTCCCAAAGGGGGCTTGTGCTAATCAAGTAATTAAGTGGGTGCATTCCTACTTTTAAATAAACAGTAATAAATGACATTAAAAACATAAACAAGCAAGAAAACATTAAACATACACATAATTCTGTCCTCTGATGATTACTACTAAGTACATATGGGGCCTCTCCTAGGCAGAATTTTGATGACTTCACACATACACACCCTACACTAAAGTGAAGATATGACCTATCATAAAGTGACCCTGTGATTAATTTGCTCCTTTTGTCACACTAATCTATACAGTTTAAGGACAAGAGAAGCTGTTTGTGTTAAATAATGAAAAGTCTGCCACTGACCATACTTTAAAATAAAAAACACAGTTTAGGAGTAAGAATAAAATATATATGGGACTTCTCTTAGGAATTCTGATGGAGACATAGACGTGTGTGTGTGTGTATGTGTGTGTGTGTAGTCTTCTATTGAATTCTGCTTAGAAGAAGCTCCATATATATTTTATCCTCATCTACAAACCGTGGATTTCATTTAAAGGCCTGGCCAGTGACCCAGACTTTTCATTATTTAACCCAGGCAACTTCTGTTGTCCTTCAACAGGACAGATTAGCATCATACAAAGAAAAAATGAACTACAGGGTCACTTGTAAGATAGGTCACCTCTCCATCTTAGCAGCAGTAAAATGATTACTTGCTCTGTCAATGAAGACCAGCAGCTGATCAAGACCAGTCGTCAGGTGGAGTGTTCAGGCTCATTCCAGCTGGAAAAAATGAAAATCTATATTGGGACCCCTGGGATGTGAAGACAGAACAAAATTGCTTTGAGCCACTGTGGTGGTTGATAAATGGCACACTTAGAGAAAAACATTAGTCTCTTTTCCCACCTGCCCAAATCTAGCCGAATTCAGAGGAAATATATACCTCTCTGGTATGCAATTGAATACTTAATTTATTCCCTCTCACCAACACAAATATTCTAGTGTTCATTAGTCATTGCATACATTCAAACGGATTAAATAATGTGATTTGACAATGTTGGGCATGGATAACTTTTCAAAAAAATGATATGTAGAACAATAATGTAACGGCATGAAGAAAATATATGTTAAGATAATTAATAATTTTAAAAGGCAAGTAGCATGTAAAATAAATATCTTTGAGATGACACACACACACACACAAAACAGAGAAATGCTTTGTCTATTTAGACATCAGGGGCATGAGCTTCGAAGAAGAAATCGTCAGAAATATACTCAAGTTATATTCAACCCAGGGTTTTTGTATATATGGAGTGTATACGATTAATCTTTAAATGCAATTGGTCAAATAAGTCTAAATCAATCTGAATCAGTCAAATCAATCTAGATTGATTTGATCCAAATCAATTTAGATTTTTTTTTTTTTTTTTAAGACAAAGTCTCACTCTGTTGCCCTCGCTCACAGCAATCTCAGACTCCTGGGCTCAAGCGATCCTCCTGCCTCAGCTCCTAAGTAGCTGGGACTATAGGTGTGCGACCCAACGACCAGCTAATTTTTTTTTTTCTATTTTCAGTCACCCAGCTAATTCTTTTATATTTTTTAGTAGAGATGGGTCTTGCTCTTGCTCAGGCTGGTCTTCAACCCTTGATCTCAAGCAATCCTCCCACTTCAGCCTCTCAGACTGCTAGGATTACAGACATGAGCCACCACACCTGGCCCAATTTAGACTTTTTAAGGGAATAATTCACATATGATAGAATCAGTCAATTTCATATATATTCATATGTACATATAAATAAAAAGAAGCTGATACTACAGTTTAAAAATGTTTACTATAAAGCCTATTAAATATTTTGCAAAATCCTCTACATATTTTTATTCTTATATAGCTAGAAAGTATAATTCATAACCAACAAAATGCATTAAGAGAAAGAAGATTATTTTTCTAAATTAACGTTTTTAACATTAGAAGAAATACTTTTAGAAAATAAAATTAATATGTAATAACAAATTTCTTCCTCCCCCAGGATTTTTTAGTAAAAATGGGAATTTCTGCATTTCTATGTAACCAAACAAAATTATGTTAAATCATACAGATAGATCTTTATTTTTTCCTTAGCAATAAGTCAAATGTTCTGAAATAGTGGTAAACCTATATTCATATAATTAGAACTTTTCTTGTCATCTATACATTTTCTACCTTATCTAATCATCCTAATCCAATTTATTGAATTTTACCTCAATCCTGATTTTAAAAAGTTAATTTCATAGACAATAGGTTACATATCTATCTGTCTACAGACCCGTCTTGTATAATAAATTGGGAAATTACTTGAACATTCACTCTTTTAACTCTTAGGTTAATGTTTTGTTTTTTAATTTGCCACTTACCTCTAATTAATATCACTGGTTGTGGCCATTAATTATGTTATGTTAAAATTTGAACTGAAGGTTAAATAATCCTATATGCACTCTAAGATGCACTGTAGCTTCCCCTGGCTTAAAATGTACTAGGCATTATTAATATTCCTTAGATATAGGTATCATTTTATTTTTTTCTCTGTTCATCTTGCCATTGGTTTCCCCTGTTCCTCATTAATGCTGAGCTAGGGTAGAGGAGATAAATTAAATACTTTTGTAAGATGTATTTACTTATGTTTATTCCTAAAGTACTTAATAGGTAGCACAATATAACAATGCAGGTGGGAAGCTTGGCTATTTTTTGACGTTTAGTAGTCTTGGCAATCTTCATGAAGTGAGATGTCTGAGAGATCATAGGAAAATAGAGTTGTGTTCTTGCTACATATTTATCTTATTAAGTATGAAATATCTGATTTCCTTAAAAACTAAGTTTAATACTTGGTATCACTGACATTTCACATTGACACTTCTTATTTTATTTTTATTGTGAAGGTACATCCTCAATCTTTCAAATGCACATTTTGGCTTGTGATTATCTTCCAAAAATGTTTAGATCAATTTTTATGAAACAATGGATAAGTCAAAATTTTGTGTTATTTTTGAATATGAGTTCTGTCATGGAACCAATGCAGCACAGACATCTCAAAATATCATCAAAGTGTTTGAGAAGGATGTGGCTAATGAACACACAGTATGTCATGGTTTGAGAAGTTCCATTTTGGTGATTTTACTCTTGAACATGAGCCACATAGGATACCTGATACCAAAGTGGGTAACGGTGAGCTGAAAGCTGTAGTGGAAGCAAATCCATCTCAACCTACGCATGAATTTGCAGCAACATTTGATGTTACTCTTCCAACAATATTAGACCATTTGAAACAAATAAGCAAGATAAAGAAGCTGAATAGATGGGTTCCACATGAATTACACAGACTTCAAAGAGAAATCATCCCAAAGCTTGCTTTTCTTTGCTATCATGACATAAAGGCAAATCGTTTCTACACTATTTGTTAAATGTGATGAAATGGATTATTTTTGATAATTTCAAGTGTTCAGCACAATGGTGGATAAAGATGAAGTGCTGAAATACAGTCCAAAACTAAATATTCAGCAAAAAAACTACTTGTCTGTTTAGCTGATATTATCTACTACAGCTTCCTGAAACCGGGTCTGTCGATTATAGCAGATGTGTACTGCAACCAATTGGATGAAATGATGAGGATGCTTGTGATTAAGCAGCCAAGATTGGTCAATAGAGACAGGTCAATCCTCTTGCATGATAACTCTCAACCACAGATTGCACAAACAATGCAGCTTAAACTACAGCAGCTGGACTAAGAAACTCTCTGTCATCTACCATATTCACCAGACCTTGCACCAACTACCAGTTCTTCCAGGCCTTGGACCACTTCTTGCAAAGAAAAATATTCAATTCTCAACAAGCTGTGGAAAACGCCTTTCATGATTTCATTGCCACTCACAATGCAGGCTTCATCGATGCTGGTATAAACAAGCTACCATTAAGATGGAAAAACTGTATAGATAGTTTAGCTGCATACTTTGATTAATTACACTGCTTCTTGAGATATAATAAACTACACTTTTGAATCAAAATCTGACATTTCATATTTAATGACCTATAACTAAACACAGGTATGTTGCAACCCAATAAATAATCAGTTTTTTTTCTAAACAAGGCAATGGTTTTGCTCCTCAGCTACCTACCCCAGTGAGTTCTAATGTTTTGGTTTGTTGCCCCTTAAAGACCCCAGATAATATATAGAGAGTTCAATCCACAGGTGTGGAGCCCAGGGGGAAAGCATGGGGTGGTCAAAGTGAGATTTATAAGTTCGGGAAGCCTCTTGTCTCTTTTTGTAGTATTAACTGAAACTGTTGGCGAAGACAACTTAGAAAAATAAAACACACACTCAATGTGGTAACATGAAAGAAACTAAAAAGGTGCCTAATAATGCTATTGCTGGATCTAATGGTACTTCTATTTCTAGCTCTTTGAGGAATCTCCAAATTCTTTTCCACAGAGGTTGCACTAATTTGCAGTCCCAGCAATAGCAGTATTAGGCATCTACCCAAAAGAGCATAATACATTCTATAATAAAGACATCTGCAATCAAATGTTTATGGCAGCACAATTCACTATTGCTAGGTTGTGGAAACAACCCAAGTGCCCATCAATTCATGAGTGGATTATTAAAATTTGGTGTATGTTTACAATGTAATATTACTCTATTTTAAGAAACGACAGTGAGCTAGCACTGCTTATATTATCCTGGATTAAACTTGAGCCCATTATTTGAAGTGAGGTGACACAAGACTGGAAGAATGGGCCACACACGTACTCGCCATCAAATTGGTACTGACTGATTAACACTACGGTGCTCAAATGGTGGTGGTGTTCACCAGGGATTCAGGGGTTGGGGGGTAAACCCACATCTAAGGGATGTGGTGACCATTGTGGATGGGAGGGACATTCTTGAAATGTAGTTGGGGAAGGGAATTAGGGGTCTTAATAGGGGGAAGGAAATCTTCTAAAACTGATTTATGGGAATAGCTGTACAACTGGTAAATTCATTAATAATCATTTAATTGTACACTTAAAATGGAGTAATGGCATGGTTTGTAAATTATACTTCAATAAAGTTGTCTAAAAAAAAGAAACTAAAAAGGATCCTTTTGAATTTCAGCATTTATTTGGCAATATGAGGAAGTTTAACATATAAAGAGACAGCCTCAAAGTAGAAGGAGGAGTGGAAACATGTCTTGTCAAAGAAGCCAAGTGGAAATGGTATTTCAGGAAATATGGTATGCCGGATAGCCAAAAAAGATGATTGAAAAAATCCATTTGTAAATGACTGGTAATATTTAGTGATTAACATTTTCCTTGGAAACAAATGTTCTCAGTCAGATCCCCCCCCCCATTTTTGTCTCAGTATTTTAACAAGAAAAAATGTTTGAAAATCTAACTCCCAAAAGTTGTGATTAAAGAGTAACCTTTGATGGTCATGATGATAAGGTTTTACCTGATGTCAGGTAGGCAGTTATAATAAGTGTAAGCTACATATAGAAGTAAAACTTGAATTTGATTATATGTGTAGAAAAACATAAAATTATCTTCCAGACATACATTCATATGGGATATATTTATAAATAAATTGATCATTTATCAAAAAAGAGGAAAACCAAGAAAATTAAAGATAGGGGTTATAATATTGCCTTGCAAATTTTTGAATTTTTCATAATAACCTTATTTATTAAGGGGAAAATAAAGCATGCTACACCTTAGCACGCTATACCTTAACTCACAAATTTAAGTGTCTTTTCATAGCAAGATAGTTGGTTGTGATTAAATATATAAGTGATTCTCAAAAATGACATACAGTTATGAATAATTATAACTAACCTTTACCTAAACCTAACATATAAAAGGAAAAACATGGAAATAGACAGTGTCTTCTCTCCTCACTGAGACAGACCCAGTTCCCCTTAGGAAATGTACTTTCACTTTGCACTCTTAAACTTTCCTTGCAATGTATTCTTCATACATATTTACTGAGTGTCCGTCATCTCTCTACATCATGTGGGCCAAGGCTTGTGATTCTTCCAAGCCTGGAGCCCAAGAACCGGTGCAACACTTCAGAGTTCAGCTGTTAACAGGACCCCATGACAGTATTTTTTTGCAGAAATGTAAATAATCATCTTGAAATACATATGTAATCATAAGAGACCTCAATAGCCAAAACAATCTTGAAAAAGAAGAATAAAGCTGGAGGACTCATACTTCTTTATTTTAAAACATATTGCAAAGGTACAGTAATTCAAACAGTACAGTACTGACATAATAACAGATATATAAACCAATGGAATAGAATAGAAATCCAGATATAAGCCTCAAGTATATGGTCAAATGATATTCAAAAAAGGTGCCAAGATGACTCAATGGAGAAAAGACAGTCTTTTCAACAAATGGTGTTAGGAAAGCTGGATATCCGTATGCAACAGAAGGAATTTGGACCCTTATCTTACACCATATACAAAAACTAGCTCAAAATAGATTAAAGGCCTAAATGTAAGACCGTAAACTATAAAAATCTCAGAAGAAAATATAGGGGAAAATCTTCCAAACAGTAGGCTTGGCAGTGATTTTTTGGGTATGATACAAAAAGTACAGACAACAAAGACGAAAGTAGACAAATGGGAATATATCAAACTTAAATGTTTCTGTGTATCAAAGGACATTCAACAAAATGAAAAGGCAACCTAAGGAATGATTTTCAAATTCTATATCAGATAAGAAGTTAATGTTCAGAATATATAAAGAATTTCTATAACTCCAAAAAATAAAATCAAATAACTTGATGTAAACACGAGAAAAGGACTTAAACAACTATTTCTCCAAAGATGATACACAATGACTAACAAGTTCATCCATCACAAGATACTCAACATTACTAATCATCAGAGAAATGCAAATCCAAACAATTAGGATGGCTAATATAAAAAAAAAAAAAGGAAGGGGGAAGAAATAACAAGTGTTGGTAAGGATGTGGGAAAGTTGGAACCTTTGTTCATTGTAGGTAGGGTTGAAAAATGGTGTAGCTACTATGGGAAATAGTACGACAGTTCCTCAAAAAATTAAAAATAGAACTACCGGATGATCCATCAATCTCACTGCAATTATTTTCAATTCAAAAGAATCGAAATCAGGGTCTAAATAGAAAGTTCATTATCATTTCCTTCATACTATTTGTGTAAGTAAAGTAAGGCATTGAGAATTTAAGTAATTTACCCAAGGCAACCCTTTTAATAGACGAAAAAGCTACGGGCCCAAATTCTGCAGCCTGCTTTCAGATAAGAAGCCTCCTTTGGTGTCCCTTCAATATGAGTAAAACTTGTGTTTAGTTTTCTTTGTACTATTGCCTTTTAGATACCCAAGCCTGAATTATAACTGCGCCACCTAAGGACAATCTCTCTTCTAACATTTGTAAACCACTTGCTCTTTATTTGTAATGATAATTTCTGCAAGAAAAGTTCATGGTATATACTACCCATAACATCATTCTTCCATTTATTCATCATGATTTTCTACATCCCTTGCAATTACACTCTTTTGGATTGATAATGTATTTGTGACTAATTTCTCTTGCAGGAGGATCACTTTTAATCAATTTCTGAATTGGGCAGCCCGACTGTTGCTTCCAAATTTAAAGGCTCCGGTGGCCAGAAGGACAAATTACCCTCAGTTTCGGCTCTTCTGATCCTTAAGCAAATTTCTATCTTTCAGTGACTTTGGAAATCATGTTTTTTACTGCATTGATTCCAAGACTATGCTCAGATTTTGAATTTCTCTCTGAAGTTTGTTATGCATTGCAGTTCCATGAGCATTTTTCAATGTCAGAAATGTTTGCATTACTCCTCTCCCTCCTGATAAAAATGCAGATCTATGCTTGGGGGCCTAATATTGAGGTTTTACTTCTTTCTTTCACTTTCCTTTTCTTTCCCATCACATTTTTTTTCATTTCAATTTCTCAAAAAATTTGCCGTGTGAGTTTTGAAATGCAAGAAGTCAATGAATATTAAATTTGCTTTAAAAAATCCTTTGTTCTAGAAATTCCTGCCATTTTCAACTCCCTATGTATGATAAATCTACCCTGGAGGAATTCTTTTAACATCAATGATCTCTTGAAAATGCAAATCTGATCACATAAACCCATACTATCATTACTTTTAAAGTTTTTAACACAAGTTTAAAATCCACATGATTAGATCTCTGTCTACTTCTGTAACAAATTGATATTCTTCTCTCAGCCATTCACTGTGATTCAATCACAATGGCTTTAAGTTTGTCAAATTCACCAGTTATTGTCATACAACAAGGACTACTTATTTGTGATTATTTCTAAATATAATGCATTTTGCTCCATGCTCTCTAAACTAACCCCCTATACATACACACATGCATACAACCATGCAACTAGGACACAAACATACACATATTTCTAAAACAATTAAGTCCTGTCTAGTGTTCTGGTTTCTGATGACAATATTTTCATTTTTGAGCAGGATTTTCCCTCACATCTTCTAGATTAGAACTATTTGTTGTAATCTTTCATCACAATAAGGGAAATACAAAAAAAGTGCTTTTTCTGTCAAAAATACCTGTGTCCTCAGTAAACTATACATTTTATGAGGCTATGAATCATGACTATCTGTTGTATTTCATCACTTAACTAACATTGCATCAGACCTGAACTTGACTTACTGGTATCCTGCCTGGCTCACTTAACACTATACGTGAGCTTCCTTACACAGTAACGGTGTCTTAGGCTTCTTCACTTCTATGATATGCTCTTCCCTCGTTTCACTGACACTTACTATGATACTTTGACATTATATGAGGTTTCAATTATAATACTTTGACCTTTATTAATCTCACTTCTCAATTTGATGCAGTTTTTCTGCAGTCACTTTCTGTTTGTCCCTTACATTAACAAAATATATCTTTGATAAATTTCTTAATTTGATCTAAATATCAAATTCTGACATGTAACTTTTGGAAGGCATTTTCAGTATATTCCTGACCTTGGAATCCCTATAACGGATAATTCTTATTCATTTGTAGTATTTTCTTTTGCCATCTATGATAAACCTCTCTGAGAATCCTTTAACCTCCTTGACTTCATTGTTACCTTCTTAGCTCCATCTTCAAACAGCATTAGTTCTCCTTTACTTTCATTTCCCTTTCACAACCAATTAGTTTGACTGTATTTTCAACTCCTATAGTTTGTGAATATTGAAGTTTTCCAATTATACTCTCCATTCAGTGAACCTGGGAACAATACAGGAAATTTAACTCTAGCATTTATGAAGCAAGCTTGTACTACATTAAATCTTTTCTCATGAAAAAATTAAATAATACATGTAAATAGTATTCATTTAAAAATGAATCTTATATAATTTAAAACAGGAGCCTGGTTTCAGCTGGGAGAAACCAATGTCACATATGCCAGGCCTCTCCAGTCTTTTTGTCTCAACTAAAAATGCAGTCAATAGGGGTTAAGACTTCAAAGAAATAAGTAGGGAATAATGCAACCTGGAAAGAGAATAGTGTATAGGGGAAAATAACCTATAGCACTGGAAAATACACTTGTGAAGGAAACTTATTGGAAAACTAAACAACACTCTCCTTCTCCCATATTTTACGGTACAAGACATGGACACTCACTGAAGAGGAATACGTAGGGAAATCCCAAAATCAAGAGAGGAGACAAAAACAAGGATGCTATAGGAATTCGTAGCTGCTAGTATCTTCAACTACAAAACAACATTAAATATTAATGCAAACCATTTCCTAGCCAGAGTAACATAATTCTTCATACCAATAACCTAAATGCTTTAGTTCCTTTCACCTAATTAAACGTGACCAGATTTCAGGAAAAAAAAAAATATATATAATATATATATATATATATATATATATATATAAAGCATGCCAAAAGGAAAAAAAAAGAAAAAAAACAAATGAAAAAACCCCAAATTCTAAAGAGACAAAGGATATATCAGAAGCAGATCCAGATATAGACAGATGTTGAAATTATCAGGCAGAGAATTTAAAATTACTATGAATAATATATTAAGAGCTTGCATTTTTTTTGTGAGACTATTTTAAGAAATTACCATAACCTGGTATCTTAAATAATAGAAATTTATAATCTCACAGTCGTAGAGGCTAGAAGTCCAAAGTCAAGGTGTCAGCAGGCCAGCTATCTGTGCTCCCTGTGAAATCTGTAGGAGAATCCTTCCTTACCTTTTCCTAACATCTGGTAATTTGCTGGCAATTTTTGGCATTCTTTGGATTGCAACTGCATAACTCCAATCTCTGTGTTTATCTTCATGTGACATTCTCCCATGGGTCTCTGTGTCTTTGCATGTACATCTTCATATAAGGACAATAGTTATTAATACATTGGAGTAGGGGACTACCCTACTTTAACACGACTATGACTTCCTCTCAATTTAACTAAATGCATCTGTAATTACCCTACTTATAAATGAGGTAACATTCTGCGATTCTGGGGTTTAAATCTTCAACATATTTTTGGGTGATGATTCAGTTTAATCCATAACATTCTCAGGTCACATGAAACTAAACTGGATATTAACAAATGAAAGATAGCTAGAAAGTTTGAAAATATTTGGAAATTAAAAAACCTGCTACTAACTAACTTTAGACCCAATAATTTATTTCAGGGATATTAAGATATGTTAAAACTAAATTAAAAGGAAAATGCAGCTTATCAAAAATTTTGAGATGCAGCAATAGCAGCACTTATAGGAAAATTTATACCATCAAATGCATGTACTAGAAAACCATAAAGATCTATAATCAATAACCTAGTTTTCACACCCAGGAACTACAGAAGGAAGAATAATTTAAGCCAAAAGCAAAAATAAAGTTAAAGAGAAAAATCACATCAGAAATCAATCAAATTGAAAACAGCAAAAAAAAAAGGGAGAGAGAGAGAGACCATTATGAAACTAAGGTTGGTTCTTTGAAAAGATCAAAACTCAACTGTGTTATATATACTGTAAAGATGTCAATTTTCTCCAAATTGACCTATAGAGTCATTGTTAATCCCAGAACCATTTTTTTAAATTAAAATGCTATAACATTCATACATAAAAAGTCATGATTCATCACTACCCTTTAGAAAAACAAGACAGGAGAACATTACTGGATACAGCTACACTAACTGAGGTAGTGAGGCTTTGGCACAAGGACAGAAACAGAGATCTGTGGAACATAACAAAGACTTCAGAAACAAACCTGCATCTAGAAATGGTGGACTTATACTTGAAGGGGAAAGAATAGTATTTTTTAAAAAAGTATCCTCAGTCATTGTTATAATATATACATACTGAGGGTAAAAAGAGAGTGAGAGAGAGAAACCATTCTTTTTCAAACCCTATACCCCTGCCAAATAAAGGTATGTAAGGAAATACATTTTCTAAGGTTAATATGGGAGAACAGATACCTGAATTTGGGGTAAGAAAAAATTTCTTACATATACTCCCCAAAACCCTACTGTTATTGAAAAGAAAGATAAATTGACCACATTATAAGGAAGAACTCTGATATACCAAAGCCTCTATTCAGAAAGGATGAAGGGAAGGCACAAAGCAAGAAACTATATTGGTAACACATTTATATCTGTTTAGGGTCAAATCAGAAAAAGTGAAATTGCATTTTTTAAGGAGATAATTTAATGTAGAGAATTTGGCAAAAATATCTTGGGGGACTGACCAAAAAGAAAGAGTGGATACTGAGGTACCATAGTTCTAATGATTACAGAAAGCATCAACCACCCCTTTGACTTGGGCAATAATGGATGAGGTTGAGTTTTAGAACCTAGAAGCATGTAGGAAAGGATTCAGAACTCAGATCTCTGTGAAGAGGCTGCTTTCCAGATGATGATTGTGTCACAGGAAAAGATGAGAGGAGGAGTCCTGCAGAGGTGTGACCCAGTAGAGGAGAGAGGACACTGCCACATGGTTGCTGAGAGGGTTTTTTTTTTCAATGGTGAGCAAGAGACACAGTGTTTGCCTGAGAAGATTTATTTTCTGGTCACAGAGACAGATACTATGCATAAAAGTGTGCTTTTAGGGAACTTTTATAAATACAGAACATTGTATTTATGAGTTGGTGAGAATTGTTTCTTGAATGTACTCAATTGCCTGAGATGTCCACAACTGGAAATAATATACCTAGAGCCCAGGAGGAATATCGACACTGAAATTTCACCCTATGGGCTCTTATTGAAGCTGTGGGAGTAAATTTGGGCACTCAGGAAGTAGGAAAGAAGGTGAGCAGAATGGTGAGTTTAAAATAAGATAAGCCAACCAAGAGTAATCATAAAGATGAAAGTGTTAGGTAGTTAATGAGGGATTCTGAGTCTCTTAGGGACAAAAGTGGGTGCCTTGGCTTGGTGCAATTGCCCCACCTGGGAAGAAGAATAAAGGTGAGCCCCAGGCCCCCATCTTGGTCCTGCCCCACCTTAATCCTGTCCCAAGCCACTGCCATACCTGGGGGAGGAGAGAACACCCTACGAATCAGCCAATCAGAACTTAGCGCACCAACTGCAAAAGAATGCAGAGTTCTCTCTATCCCACTGTACAAGCCACATAGCTACAAGAGAGGCTAGAAAGTGACCTAGAACAACCCACATGCATAGTAATACTGAGGTCATATAACTCCCAACTGTCCAATCAAAGTGGTTCCGTGGTGATGTCTGATTAACCAGTCGGGATCCTAATCTAGGCACTATAAAACAAGACTCAGACCGTAACCAAGCCCCATTTTTTGCTTTCCCTTTGCCACAACAATGTGCCCAGTCATCATCTGTGGTGTGTGTATCACACTCTATAAACCTATATCTTGCTTTTGCTCTATAATCCTATCTTTCTCGCCTCATTTTCGTGCTTGCCTTGCTTTGGTGTCTGTTCATTCTTCGGCCCTGAGTGTGCCAAGAACCGACATTTCAGACTGAAACCTGAGAGAAGGAGACTCAGAAAGAGTTAATAATGTTGAAACAAAGTCCAGGAAAGGGTGTGTTCAGGTGATAATAGGTAGGCAGTTGAGAGGAGGATTTTAAAAGTCCACGGAACTGGCAATTTGGGCATTAAATGTGACCTTTGTAAAAGCAAGACTGGTAGGCAGAATTGACGGTATAAAAATCAGATGTAAAACACCTCTAATGATTATAACTAATACCATAAAGACATGATTTAGCTCTTAAAATCATTTCCACTCTTTACATTTACGCTCATATCTAGAAACGTCTTGTGGAATGTTTGATTATTTTTTAACACGTCCCTGTGGGTATTCAGAGAGGAATTGTCAAAACTCAATGTGTGAATGTAAGAGCTAATTTGCTCTACATTTTAGCTGCTTATTATTGCAGGCTCACCCTTGTCCCTCACAAAATGTTATCAACTTAATGAAGCAGACTATTCTTCCTGAGTCAGGTGTTCAAAATCTTAGTGTCAGCTTATAATGGTATAAAAATTCTATGCCATTCTAAGCTCCTATTGCAACAAATCAAAGCATTTTACATAGTTCAGAAAATTTGTCACTTTTAGTAACTAAGCAAATAATATTGATTTTCATCAAAATACAATGTATAGAATAAATAGAAATAGATATTGAGAATAGTAAAACTAGCCAAAAGCATCCTGGAATGTGAATTAAAAATCATCCTTTTAGGTCAATTTTGGAAACACTATTAGGGCCAAAGTATGGCATATGTTGATATTTCACACACCCTATTTCCTTCATAAATTACCATTTACTTGTATACATCACAGAACTATTGGTCTATTGGTCTAAAACACTTAGCTCTCTAACACTGATTACTGATCTTCTCAAAGTACTGGAAATCAATTCAAACCTGAAAAACTTTCATCAAAAACATGCATTTGTGAAAAAATTAAGTTGTTTAAAGATTATTTCTAACATTTTTTGGATCAAGTCATAAGTCACAATTGCCTTTTGTTTTGTTTTGTTTTGTTTAAATGGAATTCTGTGTCATCGTAATAGTAATTTCCTGGCTAAGGTATTCCAATGAAAGGAAGGGAAACAAATGTCTAAAGACCATGTCTTAAACTAGCAAATAAAATAGTCTGTCATCTGCCTCACTTATTTTCAAGCATTTTAGCACATCTCTGAAAAAAATGGCTATGGTTCTGAGGGTTTTCTCCAGATAGAGTCACTTGTCAAACCATAACACAACTTTCTCAATTTTTATTAGAAAAGTTATGAAGCTGAACTACCAAAGTCACTTGCACTAATCTGTTGCTTAAAAATACCTAGGAGGAACTACTGCTTTCATATCTCTCTACTGGTGTAAGCATATGTGCATGCTCAAGAATGCATTTTAAGCACCATTAATACCGATAAAGCACAGCACTGCAGTCATTTTTCATGAGTGGTGGCTTTATTGATGCAGTCCTTTTGAACAACCCTCTTCATCTCTGTTCATCTGTCTCACAGAAATAGCTCAGTCTGTTCATTCATCATTTGAATAATGGGTAGTAAAATCTTCAGTCTTTTTTTGTCTCCTACAGAACTAGTGTATTTTCATGGACTGTGCCTTTTAAGCTCATTAATAGCAATGAAGTTATATGGTACACTCCAATTCTTTCCGTGGGCTGCTGCTCACATCATAGGAAGCAATAAAAGTCAGGAGGTAGGATAGGATATAGAAAGAGAATGGAACCCCTGGTGGGTGGGGGTGATTGAGGTAACAGCTCATTATCCTTAATAAGCCAAGGGATAGACAAAGAGAGGATGAATAGGATGAATAAACTTTTGGAAACAAATAGAAGTAGGTCTCTCTCTCTCTCTCTCTCTCTCTCTCTCTCTCTCTCTCTCTCTCTCTCTCGTTTTAGAGTATTGTGTAGCTACAGTGAGTTTTCTGTGGCACAGAAATCATTGCAGGTGGAACGTTATTTTCAGCACTCCAGACTAGATTGCAGCAATATGCTCCATTTGGAGTTCCCTTGGAAGACCTCCCAGAAGCCTCAGATAATATAGAATGCAGCTGTTGGAGATCATTATTATAAATAGATTTGGCTTAGCTGGAAGGCTAAAGCTGGAACTAAAATATGTATCTGAGCTCAACTGTTAGCTCAAAAGCTCTATAATAAATAACAAATGATAAAAATTAGAATATTTGTATCATAAATTTTGCAGATTAAAGCCTTAGGGACCATTTACTTTGTTTTTTTCCTCTTAAAAGTTTTAGACAAATTGAATTTAGTAAAATTTTATCAAGCAAGAAACAATTTGCAAATCAGGCAGCCCCCAAATTAGAATAGGTTCAGAGCGATTATGGGGCTGTCACATTGTCAGATAATATTTATAGCCAGAAAAAGGAAAATGAGGTACAGAAACAGCTGGTTTGGTTACAGCCTAACACTGCCTTATTTGAACATGGTTTGGACAGTTGGCTGCCTGTGACTGGCCAAATTTCTGTGATTGGTACTAGAGTAGGTTACCGTCTGCTTAAATATCCAGTTCGGTTACAGGTCACGGTGTACAGAGAAAGCTTTCTATGGAACTTAAAATACGTAATGAGGCAACTTTAACTTAATTTAAAATTCCTAAAATAAGAGGTAAAATTCTTAGGTAAAGATGGAAATTTTATAAATGTGTTCAGTCAGGTGGAACATTTTTCCAAATTGTGAACTTTAGTGTCATGTTTTCTGATAGATGTAGGTATAGATATATATACTCTTATGTTGGAGTAAAATATGTATACAAATGGACAAATGATAATTCAAACAACATTCTTATTAAAAAATAATAAGTAATATTCTTATTTCAATTATACTAAAGTCAATGATGTTTATTTGTTCAAAAATTAATCACAAAATAACACTATTTTTTTAAGTTTTCTACACAGATCACATGAGATCAATTATTTTAGGATAAAAATAATATGAAAAGCTTTAAGGCTGGATAGAAAATCCTTAGGATCTTTAGTGCCATTGATTTATTTACATCAAATATTATTTAAATACTATTTAGTGCTAAAATATTATTATTAAAGTGACTAAAGGCAGGAGTTTAACAAGATAGGTGAAACAGAGTGCAACAAAACATCAGGTATTATTTTTGAAATTGTTGAATAAGAAAGGAAAATGAACTTGCATTATGAAAATTTTAAGCCTTGATCTGAAACATCTATAATTACATGGAGAAGTACAGATCAGTAAGACACACACTATCTCTAATATCTGTATTCACATCCTCTTCTCTTACAGTTTAACATTTAATTATAATTTCAATAGTATATCTACAACATTAGATTGTGACTATTTTATGAGGAAGTGGCTTTTCTTAATAAATATGACATTTAAAATAAGAAACTGGTTAGTCTTATTTTAAAAGTTTTATTAAAAAACTAAAATAAAAAATGGGTAAATAAATTTATTCCCTGCAAAACTGAGGCTCCATATTTATAAATCTAAGTAATATAAAAGCTAAAAATGCCTCCACAATCCTGCATTGAATTTATTTCATCTGATTGAAGAAATTTGTGAATAACACTCCAATCAAACCTGTGTAGATTAGAAATTGAGAGATAGGCTAGCAGTATGAGGGACTGAGGTACTTATATATATATTTACATTGTAATAAATTCCGTTATATTGTTCCTGACTCAACAACAACAACTACCATATACAGTCATGTATCACTTAATGACATGGATGACTTCTGAGAAAAGCATCCTTAGGCAATTTCCTTGTGCAAACATCATAGAGTATACTTACGTAAACCTAGAGGGTGTTTATAGCCTACTATACACTTAGGCTATATAGCATATCCTATTTTTCCTAGGCTAAAAACCTGTACTGAATACTGTTAGGCAACTGTAACACAATGGTAGATATTTGTGTATCTAAATATATCTAAACATAGAAAAGGTAATATATATATATATGTATATATGGAATAAAAGATAAAAAACGGTCACCTGTATATGGCACTTACCATGAATGGAGCTTGCAGGACTGGAAGTTGTTCTGGGTGAGTCAGTGAGTGAGGGGTGAGTGAATGTGAAGGCCTAGGACATTGCTGTGCACTACTGTAGAATGTGCTTAGGCTACACTAAATTTATTAATTTTTTTTTCTTTCTTGAAGAATAGGTTACCTTACTGTGATGCTTTCATTTTAGAAAGTTTTTAATTTTTTTTTTTAACTTTTTGGCTTTTTTAAAATAACATTTAGCTTAAAACACAAACATATTGTAGAGCTGTACAAAAATATTTTCTTTATATCCTTATTCTATAAGCTTCCTTCTATTTTTTAATTCAAAAGTGTTTAAGTTACTTTTTAAAATTGTTTGGTAAAAACTAAGACACAAACACAAATTAGCCTGGGCCTACACAAGGTCATGATCATCTATATGACTGTCTTCTGACTCCACATATTGTCCCACTGGAGATTCTTCAGGGGCAAGAACATGCATGGAGCTGTCATCTCCTGTGATGGACAGGAAAGCCTTCTTTGCCTTCTTCCGGTGTGCTTACTGAAAGGAATTGCTTGAGGCTATTTTATAGTTAACTTTTTAATAAGTAGAAGGATTACACTCTAAAAAACAGGAAAAAAGTATAGCATAGTAAATACATAAACCAGTAACATAGTTATGTATTCTCACCAAGTATTATGTACTATAAATAGTTGTATGTGCTGTACTTTTATATGACTGATGGTGCAGTAGGGTTGTTTATACTAGCATCATCACAGATATATGAATAAGGTTGTGCTACGACTTTATGATGGCTATAGTGACACTAGGTGATGGGAATTTTTCAGCTCCATTATCTTATGGGACCACCATAGTATATGTGGTTTGTCATCAATGAAAACGTCATTTTGTGGTATATGACTAAAAAATAAAACAAAAATTAGTTAGTGTATTCATTATTAGTAATTCTCAAAAATGATTATTTTTGCATTTAAAACCTTTATGAAAATTTAATGATTGAGTTTTTTTTTTTTTCCCCCAAATGTTCTTCAGGCTATGACATAGTCCTTATGTAAAACTTATTGCCATAGTTCAAATATATAAAGGCTGAGGAGATACTTCAAGGGACTATTAATTAAACACTATTTGAATATTGGTGTTTCAACAATTAATAAAAAGTTTCTAGTCAATTAAAATTGAAATATTTTTAATTTCCAGTTCCTTAAATATTATTTCCCAACCAATTTAACCTGCCATCAAAAAATACAATTACTTTTTTTATCTTATCAATAATCAAACATCTGGTTTATGACCAACACAATGGTCTTGATTTCATATTTCTTTCAAATTTTACTAATATATAAATTTATTTTTAAAATGTTCTAACATAATCCATTATGCCTCAATTGATGAAGTGCTAAAGTGTTCATAGTTAATATCACATGTATGATTTTTTAATATTTTCAACATTATAGAGCAACTAATCTTATGTTAAACGTGTACATAGAATTGTGGTTTTCATATGTATGTTTTATTTATTGAAATAATAATATACTTTGCGACAAAGAGAAGTCTACATTATAAGCATTTAAAAATTAAAAATTAAAATGTTAAAATAAACTCAAGCTGTAAAAATCATTGAAAGCTCTGAATAAAATTTCAAAATTATTTCAGAAAACACAGCCAGATATCATCTTTTGAGGTGGAAAGATAGAGATAAATCTAAAGAATTAGGAACAATAAATTCCTCTACATGTCTCTCAAATATAGAGACCAGTTTGTCCATAAGTATTAAAAATAATAGAAAACAAGAACGAAGTAGTTTACACCAGGTATGAAACAATTGGTACCATAGAGGAAAATTTTATGTAGACTATATTAAAAATAGTTAATTAAATATTAGTTCAATTTTTTATTGTGTGAAGCAGTTATAGTTTGAATTTTTATATGTGTAAATGTTTATTTCTCTTCAGCATAACCATATTTTATTGTAAAAATAAGAATTCTCATTCATAAATCCATGCAAATTATTCTGAGAATGTAAGATTTTTCTGGTAAATCAGAGCTTTTAATTGAAGTCAAAATAATGACTCCTCAAAATTGTCATGGAACCTCTTGGACTATATATGCTCATCAGTATTAATAAGCCAGGGAAGGTATTATGAGTATATGTTGACTGACAGAATCTAAAGATTACAAGAAAATTTAAATCCATATTCCAACAAATATTTAATGAATAAGTCAAGATGAATTCCCTAGGAAGATATATATTTTTTTATCACATTCCAATTTATAACAACTGTTTCGTGCTCTTTTCCCTAGATAATAGAGTACCTACAACAACCTTGGTTTTTCACTGATTTAATTTCACTAATTTAACAAGATGTAGGTTTATAAAATCCCAAGAAAGCTTATTTGTAAGCTACAAAATATTTCTAATACAGCAAACGTCATGTAACATACTACTGTGTAGTTATACAGTGAAAAATATAGAATCATTTCTAAACAAAAAATAGGGGGAGAAGTTGTATATGAGTTTCACTGTAAGTACATACAAGTCAAAGATAAATTTATACATTTAATTAGTCATTTATTCCCATTCTAGGACATGCATGCACACACACACACATGATTATAATACAATGGCACTTCTGAAAATCAAGAAATTATGTTGGGCTTTTGGTAGGAGGAATCATTAATACCATCATGGATATTCTTATAAATTGGGACAGTGCCTAATTAAGTTATTTGTGTTGCATTATTCAGGGTAGCCTTGCATACATAGTCCATGCACATCTTATTCTTGAATTCACAATTTCCCTGCTTGTGTTGTTGGGGATCAGAACACAATATCTCAAAATATGGCACTTTGGCATGTTGAACTAAAAAAGCAACCTTAAGGTCTCTCTCTGATTTTCCCCCACCTCCATGTCTCTCTGAGCCTATTTCCCAAAGACTCAGAGGGACTCTCCAAGAAATTTTTTTATCTACGAAAACCTTTTTCCAAAAGAAATACAATTGTCTTAAGGGCCCCTCCTTAAAAATCTCATCAAGTATCCAGGGAAGATTAACCACCGGGGAAGAAAAGAGACTTGAAGTTCTCACCATGCCCAGAAAGACCTTTTATCTATTTCTCTGACGGCAGCTTCAAAAGATTACCTGGGAAGCTTTAGTTGCATAATCAGACAACCTTTGTTCACAGTGAAGTTCTGCCCCTTACCTTCCTGCCACCTCCCCCAGAGCTCAAAAATACTTTGTCCCAGGTTACTGATGTTTGGGCTCATTCATTTCCCTTGAAAATTATTTACTTCTAACCTTCCATTCCTCCTCCTATATTTAAAAGTATATATAAACATCTGAACTTCCTTGGGTTATAATCATTCTCCTATAATTCCATCCAAATTAAATAAATTGTGTATGCATTTTTCTCTTATTAATGTGTCTATTATAAGTTTATCTTCAGTGAACAGAGGGCAGAGGAAAAACTCTCCCTTGGTCCCTAAGCATTATTTGTGCCCTCCTTCTACCTTTGTTGTAAGACTTTTGGCAAGCGGTCTTACTTTCTAATTTCTTTTAATATAGTATGGGAAATAGGCCTGGTGCAGTGGCTCACGCCTGTAATTC
This sequence comes from Lepilemur ruficaudatus, assembly GCA_963574885.1. Lineage (NCBI taxonomy): Eukaryota > Metazoa > Chordata > Mammalia > Primates > Lepilemuridae > Lepilemur > Lepilemur ruficaudatus. The sequence goes on along the minus strand of CAUYRT010081663.1, from coordinate 9,714 downwards.
TAGCACTCTGGGAGGCCCAGGTGGGAAGATCATTCAAGGTCAGGAGTTCAAGACCAGCCTGAGCAAGAGTGAGACCTAATCTCTACTAAAAATAGAAAGAAATTAGCTGGACAGCTAAAAATATATAGAAAAAATTATCCGGGCATGGTGACTCATCCCTGTAGTCCCAGTTGCTTGGGAGGCTGAGGCAGCAGGATTACTTGAGCCCAAGAGTTTGAGGTTGCTGTGAGCTAGGCTGACGCCACAGCACTCACTCTAGCCGAGGCAACAGAGTGAGACTCTGTCTAAAAAAAAAAAAAAAAAAAAAAAATATATATATATATATATATAGTATGGGAAATAAAGACAGCACAAAGTATTCTATACATTGAAGATGAAACATTATTGTATATTGCATAATGTCTTTTTGTTTTACTTGCTTAATGATAAAACTACCACCAAAGTGATCATTGTTTAGAATTGAAAATGAGAAGGGAAATGTTTACAATAATGGAAAAAAAATACTAAAAACAAAACAAAACAAAACAAGCTCTTATACATTGATGTCTTTCTTTATCAAGAATGTAGCTGTGCTTCTTACTACATCTCTTCAATGTACGTAATAATTTTATCAGCTGTTTTTTATTAACGGTTCAATGAACAATCAATTTTTTTTATGTAACTTGTTCATGTTTATACAGGTAGAAATTATGGTGGTGCTGATATTTAAACACAAGTTAAAACATTCTGACAGCCATGTTTTGCATACTACATAACTCTTGCCATGACATAAAGATGATTACTAAAATAAAAACTATTTTGTCTAATTTGGGCATTATCAATTTCTTATTTTTTAATTTATGCCTTAGAAAAAAGATGTCTATATTTTACAAACATTTTATAAATATATGTAAAAACTTTTGTTTCATATTATATGAGGAAACTGTATTTACTTGGATTAAATTCAATAACTGTGTTCATTTTCATCATAAAACAGATAAATTGCTTCCATAACATTTCCTTTAATATTTGAAAATCCACTATCAATATGATTTAATTTTTAATTGCCACATTTTTTAACCTCTGATATTTTGCTTCAGCATTTTAAATAGTTATGATTATAAAATATCACCCATTAATACATTCAGCAAATATTGATAGTTTTAGGTAATCTCCTAATTATTATGCATAGGATGATGCAGTGATCAGTTATGTCCTTCATGAGAACAGCTTCCTATGTAGCTTTCAGCTACCAGAAGAGAATAAACATAAATAAAGGAACAAATGGATGTATGATTTCAATGTGGGAAAAAAATCTTTAAAAAATAAGTAAAATAGGTTTTCAAAGATTTTTTGCTTAACCAAATTTTAGTCAGGCTTCTTAATCTTTTTCGAGGCCCATCTGTGCAGTTCCTTATATTCCAGTTTAAGCAAAGAACACTGCTAAATCAGTTTAGCAAGAACCTCCCCATCCTCATTGTCTGATCATTCTTAATAGCTGGTCAGTTTTCTCATCCTCCACCACCCTCCAAATGATGTCTGATCACCCTGGCTTGTCTTCAGCAAGAGTCCTTTTAGGTCAATTCAGCCAGAATTTCCCTTACTCCTAATGTTTCCTCTTAGTAATTTTCTACCCACTGACCTCGATACTGCCTCTTGGCTATAAATTCCCACTTTCCCATGCTGTATTCAGAGTTTAGTCCAACCTCTGTCCTTCACTGCAAGACTCCATTGCAGTGAGCCCTGTAATTATTGCAGTGGTCCTGAATTAAGTATTTGTTGCTATGTTTTAATAAATATCATGGGATATTTTTTCTTTTACAATTTGATAAAATAAAACTACTGGTGGAGAGTGAAAGAATGGCTCTTTTGATTTGGTGGTATGAGAAGTTTTATTCAGGAGTTTGAATTTTTATAGGAGACTGAAAGAATAAGAACAAGACAAAAATGTCAAGACTAAGTAAATATAACCTTAATAGAGAAAAGAACACATACATGCAGACTATAGTAGAAAATGCCATGGTGTTTTGAAATAACTTAAAGATGGTCAGTAAAGTATGAAACTTACTTGGCTAAAAGAAAGAGTTGCAGGTAGTAAAGTTGGTAAGATAGAGATAATTGCATCCTTTTTTGGAGACATGTATAATATATAGTTGACTACATGTCTAGATTTGATAAGTGAGGCCGGGATTAGACATGTAATTTTGATTCCTTTGATGTAATTTACATTTATTACATGGGACTTAATGAAATAATCTGGGAAAAGAGTATAGAAAGAATAAAAATGTTGCAATACGGGTGTAACTGAAGGTACTCCTGTCTTAAATATCAGATGAAAGAGAAGACCAAGCAAAGGTGAGATGAGAGATATAAATGAGAAAAGTAGGAGGTAAAGCAGAAGACTGTCCTATGAAAAGAGCCAAGAGAACCAAGAGTTTCAAGGAAGAATGTTTGAAAAACTACGTAAATTCTGCAAAAGTCTACAGATAAGTCAAAGAAGATACTAATTTAGAGGAATTCTTTGCATAATAAAACACTGAATAAATTATCTTTTCAAAGAGCATTTTCAATCAGAAAGGGGAGGAAATAAAGATGAAACTGATTAAAGAGAGAATAGGATCCCTCACTTTCCCCTCCAGTTTGCACACCACTCATATACTAGTTACCTTATTAGTGGGGATCTTTCCTGTTTACATATGCACACACGTGTTAGATTATTGCTCCAATTTTTCATTGCACTGTACTAGTATTTGTATTCACACCTTTGGCATGACCTAGATTTGGGATTTAGCCATGTGATTATTCTGGCCAATGGAATTTTCATGCCTGTGAATCACACCAATTATTAAGCTATGCTTTCAGAGTAGTGTTAGTATTTTGATTTTGGCATCTTTTATTAATATGAAAAGATCATGTAAAAGTTGCTTTACAAACCACGGTTGCAGAATGAGAGACATTGAATTAAGCTAGAGAAAAGAAAATATTATTAAAAAAGTTAGGAATAGAAAATATATGTACCTATAATTAAGTGAAAGTGAATCATCATAAAGGTCTTCATCCTTATTGTCATTATGTTGAGTAGGCTGAGGAGGAGGAGGAAAAGGAGGTGTTGTTTGAAGGGGAAGCACAAGAGGCAGGTATACTTGATGTAACTTCATGAAAAAAACATTGTAATTTCTTTTTGCCTTTTTTGTTTTTTTATTTCTCTACAATTTTTTCTTTATGTTACCAATCCTACTTATACAATTTGCTTAAGTTTCAGAGCCCATATGTAATAGAAGGGCCCATGTTGTAAAAGAAATCAAAAGCAGTCTTAGAATAATCTAAACCCGTCTGCCAGATGATCTAGTGTCAATTTGTTTTCTGACGCTGATGCTTCTACATCCTTTTCCTCATTGTCTGGCATTGATTTGGAAGCACTTATCTCCATCAGTCACCTTCTGTTAATGCCTCTGTTGTGATATCTATTACCTCTTGAATTTCTCCAAAATCTGCAATCTTGAAGCCCTTCATCACTTACCTTTCTTGGCATATCCACAACCTTTTTCATGATTTCCCTGATTGACTCTGTTGTAAATCCTGTGAAGTCATGCACAACATCTGGATGCAGTGTTTATTATTTATTTTTTTCAACAGGAATTTATTGAAACAATAACAGGCTTGATGGCTTTTTCCATAACAATGATGGCATCTTCAGTAGTATAATCCTTCCAGACTTTCATGATGTTCTTTCTTTTGGGGTTCTCTTCCACTGCATTCATAATCCTTTCCATAAATTACTCTAGGTAATGAGCCTATGACCTATGACCAGGTACTATGACCCCCTGAATAGAGGCTAAATTAAAGACATTGTGTTTGGGGACAAATAGAACAATTTGACACCTTCATTGTTGAACTCATGGGGTTCTTGATGGCCAGGAGCATCGTCCAATATCAAAAAAAAAAAAAAACTTTAAAAGCCATTCCCACACTGGAAAGGTAGTTCTGGACTTTAGGGACAAAGCTTCTAGAACAGTGAAAGATTATTTTTTTACTGTGATATGCAATTTACTGGAAAAAAGAACTGCTCATGTGGAGATGATTAGCATCCCACAGCGTTTTAGGCAGATATTCAAAACACTGAACATATAGCAATAGCAGGAGGAGGGAGCCATGAAATTACTATAGTAACATAGTATGTGTCACAGTTAATTTCATGCAGTTACACTTTAATACCACATCTTTACCTTTGTTTCCATTTCTCTTGACTACAAATGGAGCCATGCATGGTGTGTGTTTGTGTGCATATTTCTTGATAGATTTTAACTTTTTATATTAGATTTGTTGTATATTTTATGGTAGTAAATGATAAAATAGACTAGTATATACGTATGTAGTATGCATTTGTACATTCTTGACATACCCTTTCTTTTTTAAAAAAAATATTTCTAGGCTTTGATGTTTATGTGTAAGTTTTTAGAAATTGTCACAAATATCAAAAAATTTTAACAATATATTTATGGAAAAAATCCACATATAAGTGGAGCCATGCAGCTCAGACCCATGTTGTTCAAGGGTCAAATTTACAGATATATATGTAAATTTATATTTACATATAAAAATTTTCTTTCTCCCCATATGTATATGGAGAGAGAGAGAGAGAGAGAGAGAGAGAGAGAGAGAGAGAGAGAGACGGATTTGGGGGTAGGAAAAGAAACATAAGAAGTGTAGAGGCTTTTGGTGTGTTAGACACTTTCTACTTCTTGACATGAGAGTGGTTTGTTTTATACAATTTTGTTATTCTAGATTTTATTTTTATAAATAATTTTGATGCATTATATTTTAATTTAATATTGCTAAGAAATAAAGTCAAAAGTGATAAAGGAAGTTGCTTCCATTGGAGTAATTTCTGAGTTGCTGAAATCTTGAGAAACCAAGCAATAAAAACAAGAACATATTATCTCTATGTATGCTTTTGGAAGTGTTATTGTTTCTGATTCAGTGTTTGACCGCACATTGGGGAGATTGAAAGGAATGGAATCATGGAGCAGAAATAGCAGCATTAAGGATGAAAAGGATGACTGGGGCTGATACAATACGAGTGAGTGGTGGTCTTGTAATAAGAAGTTAAATAAGTTGTAATGACAAGAAGTTGGGGGATGGAAAAACCAACCATGAGCTGATGAGACTGGTAAAATGGCAATATTACACAAGTGAAGATAGAATTGATATTATGATTTGCACGTGTATTAGTGAGATAAGAGGACGATGCTATGAACTAAACTATGCGTCAGTAATTGAGCAAGTGCAATTAAATCAGAGTAACTACATAACTCATTGTCTAAACTTAGACATTTTAAGCCAAGAAAAGAGGACTGGTGTATCTTGGGGGTTCTAAACAAACACAGAAGTAGTTTTATTCTACACAGAATGCCTCATTGACTAAATAGCTTCTAATGTTCAAATCAAATATCACAGGACTAAAAGTGTCATACACTGTGATGAACAAATTATTGAAAAGAAACTTCTTTGTATGTCTTCTGCATGTGTATTATTATCATTCTTAAAATTTCAGTGTGCTTTTTTTTGATGACTATTTCATTCATATTTTATATTACACATTAGAACTTTCTAAAATCATTTACAGATTTATGAACATTTAATCTCTTCTACATTATTTATTGAAGAGAAATTATTTTAGGACCGTGTTTATATTATAGTTTTGAGTATTTGACTTTGGATAAAAAGAAAAGGGGAACTTAGTTACTTTAGTTATCTTTAATTAAACTAGTAAAACACTTGACACTAAATATCAGTGTGATATTGTTTGGTACCATTGTAGTGTTCATGGATTTAGTAATTTTGTGACAAATTAATTGAAACAGAATGATAATTATGCAGTCATTTTTTTACTTTAATGACTATCTTAGAATAAAATTGAATAGTTAAAACAAATCACGTCTGATTTTATTTTAATCTAGTCTTTCTCAATTTAGACTTTGGCAAAAGCAACTTTTTAAATAGGTTCTCATAAAATATTCAAAAGTAAGGAGCTTACCAAAATACACATTTTTCTCTCTTTGCATATTGATTTAGAAAGTTTCTATTGACCTATCTTCAAGTTCACTGATTCTTTCCTCAGCCTTGTCAAGTCTACTGAAAATCCCATCAAAGGCAGTATTCGTTAATGCTAATGTTTTTTTTTTTATTTCTAATATTTCCTATTTTCTCTTAGATATTCCATATCTCTGATTACATTATCCAAGTGTTCTTGCATGTTGTCTATTTTTTAGATAGGGTTATTAATGCATTAATCATAGTTATTTTAAATTTCCTGCCTGATAATCCCAACATCAATGTCATATCTGAGTCTGCTTCTAATGATTGCTTTGTCCCTTCAGACTGTTTTATTTTCCCCTGCCTTTTTCCATGCTTTGTAATTTTTTGTTGTAAGCTGATCAGGTTGTACTGGGTAATTAAGAATTGAAATAAATGTGAGGATTTTTGCTCATCTTTTGAAGTTGAGCTGTGTTTAATATTTGCTGTAGATATAGGTATTAGAGGCTAAGAATTTCTCTAATGTCCTTGTTTTTTTTTCTCTCCTCTTATGATTCAGGAGTAATTTTCTCAAGGTACTGTTCCTCAGAGAGGGCTTGTCTCTGGCCACTCCTTTCACTATAATCCACTGTTACTGCAGCGGAGCCCTGTTAATCTAGTAGCAGAGTGTAGGGGATGTAGACTAAATAGCAGTCTTTTACTGGGCCTTCTATGTGTGTGTGCGCTTGTGAAATTCACAAGTGTTTCTACAGTGGTATAGCTTTTTGTTTTCCATTCCTCCTAATCCATTCGCTGGCTGAAGCATTCCTAAACTAGTTCCTTGAAGAGTTGACTCCTGTTGGCATTTTCTCCCTTTACGGAGACAGGAAGACTGGTAGAGTGCTGAAGTGAGAAAAATTCCTTTCACTCAATTAGAATAAGGCTCTGCCAAACTCCACAAGTGTAGGATTTTGTTTTAGAAAAGGTTCTAGGTATATTTCAGAATGATTCTACTCCCCATGCCAAAAGTGAGGAGATGGCTAGTTTTTTCCCTCTTCATTGAGAGAATGCAATAGAGGTAAAGGTCTGAAAAAGGACAACAAAACATTTTCTGTGTTGTCTCTTTAAAACTCCCTACCCTATTTTGGGAATTAAAAACTCCATTCCTGCCCCAGGCTAGTAATCCAAGGGGCAGAAAAATATTCTTTGCTGTTTGTTTTGTAGTATATTAAACCAAAAGAGATAGTTCAACAGAATTGTCCAGACAAGAGTCAAAAAACCCATTATCACCACAGATAAAGTCAACCAAAACCACCAGCTATAATTAAACAACAATAACCCAGAGCCATGACCTGTGACACTGGTCATGTAGACAGGAGCCTAACTGCCGAACTCCCCTCCTCCTTTTAAAAAGCCCTGTTTTTCTGTTTAAAGACAGGATGACAGTCTTTGAGACCCCAGTCCACTGCCCTCCTCATTTAGTGGAAAATTAATAAACTTCTCTTTGCTTTTCCTTAAACCACTTGTCCTTGTTCTTTGTTCTCACTGATTCAAACTCAGAGACAAGTACTGAACTTTCAGTAACAAGAACCTAATGAGTTTACTAGAGGAAAAGCTTGGGGCATCCACAAGTTTCTCACGTTTATGGTAATCTACACTCTGCTTTCATTAATTTAGCAAAATTATTAGTTAATTGCCCCAAAATCACCACTTCAGTATTCCTATCAGTTTATGACTCCAGCAGATTATACTTTAGGCAAACAGATTTTGGTGTGACTTTTCTTTTGCACCTACGTGTCTAGATTTTGAGGTGGCGGTAGACCTATGACTTAATTTTTCCAATGGGTACAAGAAAAGTAATTGATTTTAAATTTCTCCAGCTTTTTTCTTTTTTTTTGGAGACAAAATTAATGACTTACAAGTTTTTATATTTTTGAAAAGAAGCTGGAAGTTCTAGGTAATTTTTTCCTAATATTTTATATATTAACTGATGCACTTTGAGGACATGCATGTCCTGTTCCGACAGCTATTTTCATATGTAGGCAAATATCAGTTTGAAGTAAATTGGAAAGGACATAATTTTTAATAAAATATTAAAATTTGATAAAAGCAGTATTTAAATCACGTGTTTTAAAAATACTTTCAATACACAAAGTGACCAAGATAACACATTCTAATTCATAAAATTAACATTAAAAATTAATAGAATAACTCAATCCGGATCTTGATTTTTAATACTGTTCTCTATAAAAAGAAATTAAATCTCCCTGGAGAAATAGTAGGTTCTATAATTAGGGCAACGAAAATAGAAAATGGACATAGAATATTTAGGTAATGCCAGAAAGTAAGACACACTAATATGTATTGACACACTAATATGGATCTGTCAAGATACAGAACCCAAATCTCAAATGAGAGTAGTTTCAATGACCAAAGGTAGAACAATTTAGAGGAATGATATAAAAAAAGTAGTACTGAATTATAACCCAACTTATGAAATAAATATCCATTAATCCATACTGATAAAAACAAACAAATGAATGAATAAAGAATCAATTCATTTTCCATACAGAATAATTTAAAATAATTCTTTTAGACACTTTGCTTTCAAATAGTTCATCAGTCCTTAGTGTGGGCTTCTGATAGTGTCTTATTTCCAAAGAGTGTAGTATGAAAACTTGAAAAATGAGTACATTTAGAGTGAATAAATTTGATAAACGCTACTTCGGACAGGTGAGCAAGGTTAATAGCAACATTAACAAATCAGGGTCATAGCAGGTACACTTAATATGATGTAATGGGAGTGGCACTTCACCTTTTTTTCTTCCCCAAAACACTAAACTTCAACCTAATGATGAGGCAAATGCCAAACAAATCTCAACTGAGGAACATTAAACAAAATATACTTTATCAATACTTGCTATGGGCTAAATTGTGTCTTCCCTAAATTCATATGTTGAAGCCTTAGCTCCCAATGTGAATTTGTATCTAAAGATATCATCTTTGGGAGGTAACTGAGGTTAAATGGGGTATTAGGGTGAGGTCTTAATCTGATAGGGCTGTGGACCTATAAATAGATGAAGTCTCTCTCTGCTATATGAAAACACAGCAAGAAGACAGCCATCTACATGCAAGAAAAAGAGACTTCACCAGGTATTGAATCGGTTGGCACCTTGATCTTGTACTTCCCAGGCTCCAGAATTGTGAGAAAATAAATATCTTTTATTTAAGCCACACAGTTTATGATATTTTGTTATGTCAACCCTAGCAGAGTACTTCTGTTGAGAATACAGTACTTCTCAAAACTGTCAAGGTTATGAAGAACATGGAAAGTCTGAGAAACTGATTTGAGGCTCCACAGCCACAAGAAGCCTAAGAAAACATGAACAGTAAATGTAATATGGTATCCTATATGGGATCCTGAAAGAGAAAAGCATTAGTTATTCATTAATCGTGATGATTGCACCATTCTAATGTATGATGATGATAATAAAGGAAATCAGGTGGGGGGTACATGGGAACTCTCTGCACTATTGTTACAATTATTCTTTAAGTCTAAAACTATTCTAAAACACAATCTTATTTAAAAATACATAGAATGATTTCACCTAATTTATGTACAAACGTGTTTATGGAAGATCTAAAAGCTGTTATTTATTTCATTAATCATTATGTAAACAATTATTAACACATCTCAGAAAGATACTATAATAGGGTTGG